>VYZW01040881.1:373066-568197 GCA_013401315.1 Balaeniceps rex | reverse complement strand
CTTCTGCGCCAGCTGCTGCCAAGGAAGGAGGACACAGTTCGGCCTGAGAAGCGCTAAGTCTTAACCTCTACACCTGGAGAAGGAGTGACTCTTGGAGCACCACTCCTTTAATTGCGTGTTCCCTCTTCAAGCCATTTCAAGTGCAATTGTTGTTTCATGCATCGTCCTGTCCTGTCTTTCCCAGCTGCAGTCTCTCTCTCTCTCCACCCCTCGTAGCCATTCACTGCAGGAAAAGGTTTTGCTCAACTCAACATCAAGTAGTGGTTGATCCTTTTTCTCCCTTCCCCCAGGAAGATTATGTCCATGAACTTCTGTTTTACCTGGGCTTCAGAACTGTAAATAATGGAAAATACCATTGCTAAGTTTTTGTTTTGAGTTAGTCCCTATGAGGATTATTTATTTTGTTCATGAAAATCCTCTCCATGACCCTCTTTTCATCCCTCCTGCACCCCAGTGCCTAGAGCCAAAAGAACAACGCAAATCAAGATTGCTCATTCACCATGGCCTGCTAAAATCTTCATCCTTTCTCCTGCTTTCAGCATCTTGGAACATCATAGCTTGTCCCACAAAAATGCTGCCAATGTCTTCCCTAAGGTACATCAGATGTTGCCCTCAAACATGCTCACCCCGTCATAACTACCCTCAATATTACTCTGATAAATGATGGACCTCTCCCCTGGAGCTTTTCCTGTCCTCTCAGTTACCTCAAACTTGCCTCTCGAAAATACTGTTTCTGTCCCCCTTAAGAAACCTAAGCCTTTCCCTCGATAATGCTTACGCTGTCCATTCTGAGTTGCCTCAGATTTTCCATAAATATTGTCTGGTGGGTCCCCTCTAAATTACCTCAGCTATTCCCTCCAAAATGCCACCTCTGTCTCCTCTACATCACCTCAGATTTTCCTACAAAAATGCTTGGTGTGTCCCCTCTAAATTACCCCAGCTTTTCAGCTAGAAATGTCACCTCTGTCCCTTCTAAGTTATCCAACATTTTCTGTCAAAAATGCTGCCTCTGTCCCCCCAACTTACCTCAGCGTTTCCCTCCAAAAGTTCATTCTGTCCCCTATAAATTACCTCAGATTTTACAACCAAAATGTCCCCTCTCTGTCCCTTCTAAGCCTTTCCCCCTTAAAAAGCTGCCTCTGAGTTACATCAGACTTTCCCTCAGAAATTGCTCATTTTTCCCCTCTAAATTACCCCAGAAAAGGTCATTTTGTTTCATCTAAATTACCTCAGGTTTTCTGTCCAAAATGTCACCTCTGTCTCCCCTAACTTACCTCAGCTTTTCCCTCCAAAAAGTTCATTGTCCCCTATAGATTACCTCAGATTTTACACCCTAAATGACCCCCCCCCGTCCCTTCGCCTTTCCCCCCCAAAAAGCTCACTCTGTCCCCTCTGAATTACCTCAGCTTTTCCCTCAGAAATGCCACCAAAAAACCCGTGCTGTCCTCCGAGGCAGCTGCCCGGTCCCGGCCCAACGCTCCCTCCCTCTGCGCCCTCTCTAACAGCCTAAAGCCTGCCCCGGGGCGGCTCCGAGACCCAGTATCAAACCTCGCCAAGCGCACCCCGGCCGCAGCCGCGCATTCCAGCCCGTGTGGCTGCCGTCCCCCTCGCCGGACGGCGGAGCAGGTCGGCCGTGGCCAGCGCGGTTTTAAACAGCGCGCCGCGGGCGGCTGAGGGGCCCGGGGCGGCGGGAAAGCAGCGCCCCGCCGCGGGCTGGGCGGGAAAGCGACGCCCGCGCGGCGCAGCCGCCCCCAGCTCTCCCGCCCGGAGCCTGGCGCGCACACCGCCTGTCCCCGCTCTGCCAGCACGCCTGCGTGATCTCTTCCCCCACCGGGACCCCTGCCCCAGCACCTCTCCTCTCCTTTCCACCTGCCCTTCCTAGCTAGCACCGGCAGACCCCCTCCGCTTTGCTCCAGCCAGCTCACAGCAGTCGTCAGGCTACTCCAGAGCTCAGCTCAACACAAGAGGCCCTCTCATTTCCTTTATTTATTTTTTTAAAAAACTCAAAATAAACATTATGTGCTCTGATGCGATTTCCCCAAGTTTTCAACCGCATGCACCCGCTTAAGATGATTTTTGCACAAATACATCCATTTTAATCTTTTCCACATTTGTGCTGCTGTTTTCCCAGAACAAACGCTTTGGCAGTATCATTCCTCTGCCAGTAATAATTCCAAAGGGAGTATGCTGCTTTGCACTGGAATGCATGGTCAGAAAGAGCTATAAAAGTTAAGGAAATAGGGCTGGTTCGCTATGTATTTTTAAGCATTTCTTTTATAGATCTCTCTGATCTTTCCACCTGCACAGAGGTTCTCACAGTTAGCAGGAAAACATACATTTTCCTTTAAACAAAGTCCTGGGTCAGACTGCAACCCTGTGGGTAATCCCGCAGGGATCCTACCTGACCAGGCAACTACTGCAGTCATTTTAAGGGGTGGGGAAAACTGCCAGAGACAAATGCCAGCAACCTTGAGTCAGCAGAGGCACCAGGGCTGTGATCTCTGCCTGTAAAACTTACTCATGACTCCACCACCACAGGGCTAGCTGCTGGCCATACCCTTCAGCTTGCTCAGGTAGCAACAAAAGGGAAAGCTCTGAGCATCAAGTCAGCATACTTTGAATATCGGGGTGGCATTTGAGTCCCCCTACTCCATCACCTCTCTCAGCACAGCAGGTGGGAAAAGGGATTGCACAGAGGCTGTGAAGACCAGACTGACAACAGCAGGCAAAGGGCAGGCCAGCATTATATTGCAGCCTCATGGGTGAGGTGGTGAGCTATCTAGTGATCTTGGCTCCAGGGGACTTGAGACTTCAGTTTTCAATACTCAAGAGCCTCAAAAAGAACCCCTGAGCAAGGCAAAGCAGGACCCCCGTAGCCAATTCATGAATTATCTTCTCTAGAGAGCCTTGACACTCTCATGAGTTAAAGAGCTGATGTTTAATGGAACTGGAAGCTCACATCCAGGCCTTGGGTGCCTGCTACCAGGTTGGAGTTATCATGCCAACATGAAATGCTGAATCAGTTTAAGTTCACTCTGCTGATTCAGGAGGTATGTTCTAGGTTTTGTTTTTGTTTTTGTTTTTTTTTTTTTTTTTTTTTTTTTTTTTGAAGGAGGAAGATTTGTCCCAGCAGGTTTATGCCAGATGGGCCATCATCTGTGCTCCTGCAGCTGACACAGCCAGCGCAAACAGCTCTGCATGTGCCAGCAAATGGGACTAAAATCTGTGCATTGGTCTGGATAACGCCTTCATTTCCAGGTGATCCACCAACAAGTGGATCCAGTACTAATCAGTGCAAAACAGCAGTCTGCTACAGCTGTACTCTAAAAAGGTACTAGAAGTTTTGTTGGAAAGGAACAGTCTTGAGGCAGGGGACAGCTTTATAGCAGGCAATATGCAGATACCAGCATTAACACACAATGCCAGGTCTGGTAGAGCAGCCTTCTCTCTCCAGTTGTTTTCTAGGCTTTTCATGGCATTATTTTGTGCCCAGTGAGCCCCATGAGAAATGCCCATGCCTGCAGCAGTTGAAAAGGCCTTTGGCCAAGCAGGCTGCCTGGAAAGCTTCCATCCTGTGCTCAGGGGGAGGCAGAGCCCACAGCTCCAGGACAGCATGGGACCAGCCTCCCACCAGGCAGCTCAGATCCCCTTACAGCTCCCATGCTGCTCAGGAAGGGGAAAGGGCAGCACAGGCAGTGCAGCCTCAACACCCAGGAAAACCCCCCGGGAAGGTGGGCAGCTCAGCCCCCGTGTAAGTCTCCAGGGTCAAACCACTTGGGAAAGTTACATGAGTGTTTACCCCAGAGTAAGCACACTGGCAGTTACCCTAAATAGAGCCAAAGCAAGATACTTGATACAAGATACAGGCTTAACCACCCGAGGGGCATCTCAGTGCTGCTAAGTGCCTCCCCCCACACCCCGATTAGACTCTGCATCACCAAGGACCACTTACATTGCCTGACAAACCTGGTCCAGAGAGCGGGGCACCAGCATACCTGACAAACTCAGAGCAGCTGCGCCCCCAGTCTTACAAAGCAAGGGGGAGGTTTATCATCATGTTCTGGTGCTATGCTAAATTACAGGGCAGACCAGCCTCCCTTCAGCAATCCCCTAGCCTTCCCCAAATATCTCCCAAGCTAGAAAGCGGGGATAGGACTCTGCAAAGAGGTCCCAAAGCCATTCTTGAACAGCGATCCTCTACTGCCTTCTCAAAGCACGCACATTTCCCCAGGCACCACACCATTTGTTTTCCAACAGCAGGCACCACATCACCCAGGCTAAGCTAAGCCTGAAGCATCATCCCTCTGTACCCCTTCCACCAGCTCCCCAACTTTCCTGCTCAGGTACAGCTCCCACTGGTGTTACACCACTTCCAGGACACCCAGCCTCACTGACCCTCCCTCAGCATTGTAATTGTTAACTCAGAGCTACAAAAAACTTGATGAATATCCTACCCACCCTAGGTAACCACTTAAATAAAATGTAAGCTCATTTATGAAGTCCACAACCCCAAATGATATTTTAGGAATTCTTAATGTTTCTGAAAACATTTACACCCCACCTCCAGCCAAATACCTGTACCTGCCTGTTTTTCTCTGAAGCTTTAATCCTGAACATATTGAGGACCTTTCCAGCACTGCTCAGCTCCCTCACACAGACTACAGCACAAGCAGAAACCTCCACCCTCTGCTGGGAAGCTACTTATAGGGATCCCAGCTGCATTCCTGGGGTGCTGGGGGCCGGAGCCTTCATTGGCAGCACCTGAGGGGTAATTAATAGCATGCAGGTGCAGCCCAGCTTGATTTCTTCAGCAAATCCATTAATCATTGCATTTATATCATTGTGGAGTTGAATTCTAAACAAAATATTTTAGGCCCTTTACATTCAAAAATACTGTCCCTGTATAGTATATGGCCAGGAAGTTATTGTTATTTTTCAGTGGTCTCCTTGGTATTTTCTAAAAAACAACTTATCAAGAAGCCCCCCTTCTCTACCTTTCCTGTGCAGTGGTAGGAAAAAAAGGTGGAAAAAAAAAATTATGCTATCTCTTTCTAGTTCTGCTTCTCCAGCCTGCATCCTTCCTCTCCCTGCAACTGGATTTGTACTTTTCATTGCCTTGAAATTCCTGGATACGAAGCACTGGCCAGTCTGAGTATCACAATGTTCTCCTAGACTGCTAAAGCTGAGCCCTCTGAGATATTCAAAGTCCTGAAACAAGATTATAAAACATGAGATTATAAAGCTTATAAAACAAGCTTATAAACATGAGATTATTAAAAAAAAAGAAATTGCTGTTTAAGTTCATATGCTGGCTTAGAAACCTTTTGAACAACTACGTTTCTCATTCATCATTTGACTTTATTTACTATGTTTATTTACATAGTTCAGTTACATACTTTCTTGAATATGTTTCTTTACACACGAACATAAACCATGTTTATTTAAATAGCTCTTTATTATGTCAGCAGCAGAGGGTGTTTGTGATGAGCCAGTCATAATGTGATGTGTCATTTTACTCTCTCCACAGGATAGATTTTTTTTTTTAATGGTGTGATTTTTTTTTTAATGTTGTGAATCTCTGTTTTGAAGAGATTCAGATTTCAGTCAAAAAGTGTGTTGGGCAAGATACTCCAAAAAGCAATGTTTAGGATCATGACCACAATGTAGGCTAAGGCTAGGAAATAGTAGAGAAAATACAGTCCTCAAAATACATGTCATTGGAATCTATGCAGCTGTTACCCGGGAGAAATATGCATGTTTCTGTGCATCTTATTCAATGAAATTCCTTTTCTCTCTTGCTATTTCTTAGCTTGAGGGAAGTACTTATAGGTATTTCTGAGGCCACACATTAGTAAACTCAAAAAACCCCTGAAGAACAAGTTATTTGCAACCAAAGGAAAAACGGAAAGTTCCACTAATGAAAATCAGAGGCAGGAACAGAGATGGGCAAAATGAGAAAGACAGGGAAAGAATTAGATGAAATTCCAACTTCTGTTGTACTGTCAGAGGAAAATATAGCTACTATAATCATGCATGCACACAGACACAGGGGAAGGCTCTACTTACATACAGACACACACTTAACAAAAAGGGATTTATTAAGCATCACAATGTAATCTGCTGTTTACTGTAAGAATAGTAAATAAATGCTAGGAACCAAACCACAGCCTATTTTAAAGCAATTCCTATCTGTGCTGGCAGGCCAGCGCTACATTTCTGAAAATATATTATAAATAAATCACAAAAAGCTCCATTCAAATGAAGCAAAGCTGTGTAAATACG
Source organism: Balaeniceps rex (assembly GCA_013401315.1). NCBI lineage: Eukaryota > Metazoa > Chordata > Aves > Pelecaniformes > Balaenicipitidae > Balaeniceps > Balaeniceps rex. Next base: position 561,915 of record VYZW01040881.1, on the reverse strand, counting down.
AATTCATCAAGTGCGAAGGGCCAACAGACTGCCCTGAAGTCTCCATGTGTGCTCCTCATGCAAAGCGATGACTTGATAGAGCTAGCTTCTTCCTCCATTCCCCTTAATACTGCATTAATTGCTTTTGCTGTGGAGGTACATGAGGGAATATACACTAAAACCAGCCGAGTCAGAAACAGCTTCAACAGGGAGAGGGGAAGAAAACAGCTCCCTAGCCTGCACAGGTGAGTATGAGCATAGCCCTTTGGACCTTGCTGCGTGTATTTAGTGGCTTTCCACGGTAAAGGTGGTCTGTGTTATTGGGGTGAGGAGGTGGGTCAGTCAGCATGGTTGGTTATCTATTTCTAGTGTAGTTTTTTGGGGAGCCTCGGGTGCTATGGCTCTCTCAGTGATAAAGCTGCATGATACCGGTAAGTTGGCCTGTATGGAGGGATGTGGGGGAAGCAGCACGATGTTAGCATCCCTGGTGTGCAGCCCCTGTGTTAGCCCTGGTGAGTAGCGGGCAGACTGGTTATCCTGCTAGGAAGCACCAGAGGGTAGCATTGCCTTGTGCTGGAGTGCGCTTGTGGGAACCAGCGTAGTGCTGCTCTTTCATCTAACGATCAAGAGATTTGTTGGGGTGGACCAGGTTGGATCCTAAGGTCCTGCAGTGGTCTGTTCTTACATGTGAAAAGAAATGCATTGTAGAAGCCAAAAGTCCTATGTCTTGTTTATGGACTGTATTGGTAGGGTGGGTTTTGATTTTTTTTTTTTTTTTAAATCATCCTTGGATTCTCAGGGTTTAGCCTTGCCTTCCCTAGTAGGGTAGATAGGAGGGATGAAAGTGAGCTTTATGGACTCATCTTGTCATGAGTCATACAGCTCTATTTCGTGTATATGCTAGCAGGGCTTTAGTGGAGAATCACAGATTTCAGTGGGGAGGAGTGCTCCGAGCTGTACAGAAAGGGGGAGTGGGAAGAAGTTAAAAAATGCTGATCTCTTAGAAGCTTACTATTTGAAATTGTTAAAAGTAATAGCAGTACAACTTCTGAATGCTGGCAACAATGTGTATGGCGTGTGAAATGGGTTCCATGAAGCTCTATGGTTGCATCAAAGGGGCAAGGCAGGCTTCAGTGGGGAGTGCTGGCAGGGAGAGAGTTACAGCATTGCTGGAAAGCCAGGCTGGTAGTGTCTCTGAACAGTGTTAAACTCTGCCTTCTCTGTCCCAGGCTTTCCAGGGCCAGCAACATTGCTGGCATACCTGTGTTTGGTGGTGTGGAAGTGAGGGGCTTAGAATTGGGAGCTCTCCTGGATTGTCTTTCCAGGCCTAATGTGTTCTTCTTCTGCAGGTACGGACCAGGCTGAGGAAGGACCCTGAACCCGCCTTGACGGCTGTAGACCTCAGAGTTGCACTGTGCTGCCTGCCTGGCTGCAGCTCAAGCTACCTTGACCTATAAACTAATTTCCAGCCTCTTGCTAAATACAATCAGTAACTGTTCTTTGATCACTTAAATATTTTCCTGTCCCACATCTAGCCAAACTCTGTCTCTTTGGCACCATTTACAACTCAGAAAAACTTCAGGCAGCAGAAAAAATTGTTTCCTTGTTTGTAAAATAAAAAGAAAATAACACTTCCCAGCTCGAGGGGCATGGGGACCTTGTTTGCCCTGCTTCAGCCTGGAGTGAGTTTTTATGGGTAGGTTATAAACCCCTGCACAGCAAGCTCTGTAATATTGACAGACCTTTCAGTGTAGCTGCTTTAATACCTCTGCTCTGACAGCAGCACCACCATGCATCTCAGGGGATGGGATCAGAAGCAGACAGACATTTTCAGCTATTGGCAGGCTTGTGCATACTTCACAGAAGCCTTTATCTTGCCAAGGAAGCGGAGACCTTTCGGTATCTCTTGGTGGGGAGCGGGAGGAATCCAACATGAGCAAGGCAAACCCATTCCAGTCCTGCCAAAGCTACTGTTTTGCTCTGAGCCTCTGGTTGCATGCAGCAAGGACTGCTGCTCTGTGCTAAGGGATAGTGACAGCGTCCTGCTTCAGAGGTAGCTGCATAATTTTCTACCCACAGCAGAGCTTGGGATCCTTCTGTGAGTGGCATTAATGGGAGGTAGGCCAGAGCTTAATGAAGTGTTGGTCCACCTGATTTCCCATGCAGTTTAATGGGATGCAATGGCTTACCTTCACCTAAGCGATGCTGGAGTGTGGAAATACAGTAGCTTTCAAGGTCACTCAGCAATACTGGCCAGTGGCTCGGGGCCAAATCCTGCAGAGTGTGCAGTGTTAGCTCAGCTCTGGGTAGGGGCAAAAGCCCGAGAAAACTCTTTTGTGGGGTGGGGGAAACAGGACCTGACTTCCCCCTCAAGAGGCTCTGGAGAATCGTTTTGGGAATGTGAGGGCTGCAGTATGCCATGATGAAGTTCTATTTTTTTCCATGAGACAGACTGAGGATGAACTATGTTGGGAACAAGCAGAATCCTGGCTGAGAGGTAACTCTGGAGGTCCCGTCAAAATCTATTTTGTACTGTATGTGTACTATGGCATTGCCTTTCAGCCCTTCTAGTTTCCAGCAGTATTGGAGTATCATTACTCCAGTTTTAGTGGCAGGGAAGTAGAGTCCCTAACAGACCACGCTCAAGTAAGGTCACACTGTCTTCTGCAGACTTGGGATTGCCTAGAGTTTGCAAGCTGGGGGCAGGTAGGAGATTTGCAGAGCCAGCATGGTGCCTATTAGCCCCAGCTGAACTCAGTCTCAGTGGTGAGTCCTGCTGGAGGATGGGGGTTTGGTACCTGGCTCAATATGGAGAGCGGGACCTTTCTCTGTTGCTGGCAATTCAGATCCCTGCTTGCTGGAAGCTGGGGAATTTACTTGAATTCTCTTGCTCCTGGCAGCCTGCTGGTAAACTCTCTCCAAGGAGATACTTGAGGCAGAAGCTTGGTACAGTAGATAAGGGAGAAGCAGCCAGCAGGGAGTGGTGGGGTGAACCTTGTTCTGGAGCTGTCACCGGGCCAGTGCCACAGTGCTGAGGACCTGCAAACACCCCTCTACGTTCCCGGTGCCCTCTGCCTGGCACGTTTTCTTCTGCAGCCTTTGGTTCTTCCTTATCGTAAATCCTGTAGGATTTAACTTCTAGCTACTGATCCTTTTGACAGTAATGGACCATTAACTAACTAGACATAAAATTGAAAGTGTAAATCCCTCTCCCTTGGGGAATTAGAAAGCAGGTTTAGGATGCAGGCCATGAAATGCAAGAGTTCATTGTAATCGCAAACGAGGCCTGATTAACTCTGCCTGCCCGGCATCCCCAGGTCTGTGCCAGCTGATGAACAAGAAACCAGAAGCTGAGGCTAGTACTGCAGAACCATTTGCATCTGCCAGGGGAAAGCCTATAGTCTTGGTGTTTGACCTTCTTTATCCCATTGCCAGGGTCTTCTCTGTAAGACAGCGAGGGGAATCTGGGCTGCTAAGGAATTATCTCCAGAAACTCATGCTGTCTCTGACGGCAAGCTTGGCGCGTTTTCCCTTGTTGGGACAGGGTGAGAAGGGAAGACCAGGAGCTTTGCTCACGTCAGAGGTAAGGAGGAAAAGCACAAGGTGCCTCTGCCCCAGGGGAATGGCCCAGACTGCCGCCACCAGGGAGGAGGAGAAGGTGATGCAGCAGCTCTGCAGGCTGGCGTGTACCAAGTCCAGTTCCCAGCACTTTCCCTGGAGTCTCCAGTAATGTGGCAGGGCTCCGCTACGTATCTGTGGGAGTGAGTTTGCTGCTGACTCAGTTCTCTAGACCTTGAGATCAGTGCCCACTGATTAAAAAAATTAATTACCTTCATCTTGCAGGAATGCCTCTACTTTCAAGGTCTCCCAGGCCCTTAATCAAGCATCTCCCTTTGAAAGAAGTTTTGATTGAATTGCAGTAAGCTGTCATTAGAGCCAAGATGGCCATGAGTTCAGAGACCTAACTGGGCTCTGCTTGTGGTGGATGGAGTGGTTCCAAACTTCTCAGAAGTAAGCGACTAAATCAGAGAAAAGAGGGGGAAACCTGTTCAAAAGCAGTTTAGGTATGCAGAAATTAAATATCTTGGGCAGTCTGAGTACTGCCTGGAAATTATACAGGTTGCAGTAGAAAAACTAGCTGCATATATGGAGGCTACTCAGCATGGGAACAATGTAGGAGAAGGAGAGGACCTGGCCTCGATTCTCACTGGGCTGTAGATGCAGTTTTTGCCAGCTTTGAGTGCTCAGCAGTAGGTAGTTTGAGGCTTTCTCTTCTCTGTGCTATGTTCTTTCTTCAGGCTCTGCTTTGCAACCACAGAGTTAGAGGATAATTTGCTCTCCAAACACAGGATTCTCCAGTAATGGCTTGATCGTAGCAGCTGGGCTTTGGGAGGAGCAATGCCGGCAGGGGACTGGCAAGGTGCTGGATGGCCATGTCACCTGCCCTCACGCTGCCTCTGAGGTTCCTCTGAGCCAGCAATGTGAGGGACTCCAGGCACGGTGCTGATGGCAGGCAGGGCTGCGTGTGGTTTGTATTGCTGCAACCATCGTGATCTCTCCTGGGAAGTGAACTGCCTGGTGACTGCTGGCCAGTGGCCCCTGCGCACCTCAGCCAGCCTCACGCCGTCTGTATGCTCTGGCATTTCGCGCCTTTCCCCCAGCCGAGCTGCGTGCTGGTGCCTGTGCCATTCATCATGCCAGCGGCACAAGAGCAACTGGAAAAAGTGTCTGGAATTTATCACCCGTGGCAGGATCTTTTGTCTGTAATAAAAAACATTTTCCCCCCTCCTCTCTTCTAGTGCTTTCCCCCTTCCCTTCTCTCATTATTATTATTATTAAGAAGCTTAATGCCATATGTCTTGCTGTTTCATAAATAACCCCTGTAATCAAACAGCACTGGGTAAATGGGCAGTCCAGCTTGTGCAATTTGTTTGACAAAATGAATCCAGAAGAATATGAGTCTGTGGAGGAAAGACAAATAGAGCAGCTTGGATGAATGTGTTAACCAAGAGAAAAACGGCTTGGCAGAGTGGTTGATGCTATATTTATCCACACAAATGGAGTTCAGGGCTAATTTATTAAAAATAGAGTGCAGAGATTGCCAGAACGGTCAGTGTCTCCTGGGAGGGAGAGCAAGAAGCACGGCCCTGCCAGGGTCACGGAGGGGAGCTGGGCTGAGGCTTGGCGGGGGGTGAGGTCTGTCTGCCCTGCGGGGAGGCAGGCGGTGTTCGAGGCTAAAGGGATCCCACCCTCAGCTGATGGCCACACGGGCTGCAGCAGCAGGGCTGGTGTTCGCATTCCTTGTGTGTACTGGCAATGTGAGTAGCCCTGGCCTGGTCTTGGTGCTGGGCATGCCTGAAGACAGACATTGCTGCAAGGAGCGGACAGTCTAGTGAAAATGATCAGCAGGTGCTTGTTGACTCTTTGATCTTCTGGGCTTTTTTCATGCCTTTCCTCTGAATCTCTGAAAGTGTCCAGTAGACTTTCGCTCAGCATCAGTCCTTCCCTGGCCTTATTGGTGCATTTTAATTGCTTGTGGGGAAACCAGGAGTCCTGACTCCCTGATTTGGGACTGAACAGGTCAGAGCTGGCTACTGGCAAAAATGTTCCAGCCAGAGCACCCCTGGTTCCAGCTGGGAGACCCCAGCCAACCATGGCTCTTTGCCATTTGCTGGCAAACGGCTTGTGGCTGGCCCAGGGACGACGATGTCTGGCTGGGGGACAGGCAGGAGGGGAGCCAAATTCAAGCCCCTGTGGGCTGGGAAAACCTCTGAGCTGTATGGAAGCTCAAGTGGACCCTCGGTCTCTGCAGTTGCCATGTTGCTGAGCTCCAGGCTGGGCCTGGTGAGCTTTATTGTTTCCTGCTAGAGCAGAATGCTAGGGCCAGAAAGGGCACGCTGGCGAGCAGAACAGGCTGAGCAAAGATCTCCAGCCCTGCAGGATGCTCAGAGTGCTACAGGAGGAGGGAATGCAGGAGGCTCAGCCCTTGAGTACCCTTGGAGGCAGCAGGTATGCAGAGAAGTTTTGCCTGTTTTTTTCCAGGGCTTGCTACGCTGTCTTCATCTGTCTGCCACAAAGGAAACGTGACCAGGCACCAAGCTTTTCTCTGCCTGTTGGGGGCACAGGGTGTTCTGTTCCCCCTCTGCAGCTAAGGAGGGAGTGAGGTGATGCCAGCCCAAAGAGTGCTGAAGCTGCAGGCAAGGCTGGTTCAGCTGCAGACTCCCTGAGCCTGCTGACCGAAACACCCAGCTGCCTCTTGCTGGAACTAGGAGCGGCCTGGACAACCTCTCGCCTGCTTTCCCAGGAAGGCACTTAGCATCCTCAGGACAGGATGAGCCCCGGGGTATGTCCTAGGTTACCTGCATGCTAGGGTGAGCCTGGGAAGGCCCTTTGGAAGGAGGTATCTTTGCTTAAAGATGTCTGTGCAGTCCAGGCACATGCATGCACGTGAGGTGCCAGAAGGAGGGCTGGGCCCGGGGCATCACGCAGATAGCAGGAAGGAAAGGCAGAGTGCCCCTGGGCTGGTGGTCCTGGCACCCAGCCATCGTCAGGTCACAGGGAGATCCCACAGAGCTACCGACTTGAGGCTCAGGAGAGCCAGCTCCCAGCTGGGTGTGACCCTGATAAAATCACAGATGATGTGGGGTAGCCAGGATTTGAAGCTGCAGCCCTTTCCACTAGCTCTGTCTGACCCTGGGCTGCACTCCTTTTATTAAAGGTGAACTTCATCTTTCTCCTTTGGGCAAGGTCCGGACCCTCCATGGCTGCTCAGCTTCCACTGACCTCAGCTAGGCTGGGTTTTCCTAAAGCTCTCCCCAGCACCTGGTGCTGCAAGGCCAAGGCTGTGGCTCAGGCTCCCCGCAGGTGCTGCTACAACATGGTATAGGTAATGGCATTTCTAGGTACCCTGGCTGTAACTGCCTTGTTTCCCTCCAGCCATTTCAGTTTTCCTGGCAGAGGCCTCGCTAAACAGCAAGCACTGAGCACGCAAGAGTGACAGGCTTTTGCCTTTTGCCTTTCTGAGAATTCCTCCGAGGCTTTTAGACGAGGAGCCGGGCAGCGTGTGTGCGTAGCAGCAGCCCTTTGGTGTGTCTGGGTTTGTTGGGAGATCTGTGCCTTCCTGAACGTCTCTCTGCAACTGGACCGCTGCTACCTGTGCCCCGCTGCGGGGTGTACCCGAGGGTATGAGTGTGCTTCTTGGGGCAGGAAAAGCCGAAGTATGCCTTTAGTCATCGCCTGTGAGGTCGTGTCTCTTCGCCAATGCTGTCCGCAGTCTCTTCCATGCGAAATCCACCCCAGAAGGTAGCGAGAGCCTGCCTTAGCCTGGGAAGTGCTGCAACCTAGAGGAGAAATCCCTTTACACTGCAGCAGAGCCCTGCCTCTTCCTCACCATCAGGCGGCGATACAGGCTCTGGTGACTGGCAGGGTTGGGATGCGCCCAGCGCAGAGATGAAGAGGAGCATTTTTCTTTGATGAGAAATATCTCGGCTACTGCTCCCTGCATCTCACCTTTTACAGACTTGCCCCTTGGCCATGTCAGCTGAAGAGCTAAATTTTTAATCAAAGAAATGATTGTGCTTTTAGGTAAGGGGTGTGTGCGTAGAAGGGGATGTTTTCCTACCTCCTCACCCCCTTCCTGCCCTCAGAGCACCCGAGCTGTCTTTGCTCTGACTTTGCAAACACGGTGCCGTCCTGCAGGCTCGAAGGGAAGCCCGTGGGATGACCTGCACACTGGGATGCAGGGTGGAAAAAGCAGAGGCTGTTGCTCCTGTAGACCTTTGCTGGGCCTGAGCTGTGTGCCAGAGGGAGAGGCAGGCAAAGCTGCAGTGCAGGTGGCTCACGTGTTGGACTGCACATCCACTGGGAGGGATGCTGGCTCATTACTCGAGGAAACACCTCTCTCCTGTCTGCTTCCCTCCCCCTCCTCCAAGTGGGAACGCAGCCCCCACCCCTGTCCTTCTCCCCATTCCCGGTGTGCATGAGTATTCTTTTTTAAGTGGGAAGCTGAATATTTTAAACAAACACTGCTTAAAATCTATAATTTATGGGCAGAGCTTCAGAAGAGGAGATCAGTCATCTCTTGGTGCTGAGGGTGGCTCTCCATCTGCAGCAGCCCCCACTGCTCTGTTTCCAGTCAACTGGCACAGCATAAGGGATTAGCCTGGGGCAGGGCAGCCACGAGCAGCACCCAGAAAATTCCCAGCTCTGAATGAAGAGAAACCGGATTGTCTTCTCTTGCAGGCAGGAGCAGCTCTGAGCCCTTCCTCAGCACCTGCCCCCAGGAGAGAGCCCTGTCCTCTGGCTAGCTCACCAACTCGCCTGGGAGCAGCTGGCTGGGCCCCAGGGTTTGGCTCAGAGATGGACTATTTCAGCCCGCGTAGCTCTCAGAGCGCAGGGTTAGGAATCCGCAGCCTTCCCTCAGCCCCTCTTGGTGCAATGTGTTGGCTCCTGCTTGGGGTGATACAGCAGTTTTGCAGCACCTCTACCTTCTCCTGGTGTTTGGGCCAGGACCCCAGCTGCAGCTCCCACCCTACCCCTTACTTGGCACCGTTTCAGCTGCGGCTGCTCCTTCCCGTTCCTCCTTCACCAGCCCTGCATCCTTGTGGGGGTGCTGGGGCCCAGGAGTCCTGTGTCCAGAGGGACCCCCTGACCTTGGTCCTGAGTTTGGCCCAGGGAAAGGAAGGAGGAGAGTGAAGAGGAAACAATGGCCATTTTTCAGGGTCACTGCAGAGACAGCGATCCGAGAAGGAGCCTGCATGGGCTTGGAGTTAAAACCTAAGGAAGCCAGGGCACAGGTGAGGAGTCCGAGCTCGCAGAGGCTGAACTCTCAAAGCTGGCAGGCTAGACATGATGGGGAGCTGAACCAGGACCTGAACTTGGGCTTAAAGGCACTGCTGGACAGTGGGAGACCCCAGGTCGCTGGGAGAAGACCCTGCCTCTGCTGTCCATCTCCCCTCTGTGCCCCTGCATGTTCCCAAAGCTGAGCTGCATGTGGGAGGATTCCAGTCTTGTTCATTAACGGGAGTGGAGAGACTTTTGTTCGATCAATTAATTTGCTGCTCTTCCCCGTTTTCAGGACCATCTTTTATTCATGGCCAAGTGGCGCAGACACCGCTGCTTGCTGCCTTCTCAGGATGCTGGCATTAATATTTCATCCTGGAGCCTGCTCGTGCTGAAGAGAGCTCATGCCCCACGTACCTGCCTTTTCCCGCTGATCTCCTGCCCTGGCCCAGCTCACATTCGCCCGTTCCAGCCCCTGACTGGGTTTCCCTTTCTCTTCACCAGCTGTACAGCCTCTCCCCAGCTCATATTCCCTGGCAATTAAATGCAGAACACTTAGAGCTGGGGCTTGCAGCTCACTTTCTTTGTCTTCTGTGATGCTGGGTAATCAGCCCTGTGCAGAGGGTGCTGTGATTACTGCGGCAATAGCAGGTTCTGGGAGCAACTGGTTTTGATATAAAGCAGCAGGGAAGGGGAGTGACCCGTATTCTTCTGTCCTGCCCCCTCCCAGGAAAGCAGGGAAAACGGGACCCATATTTCAGTTGCCAGAGGAGCAGTTCAGTGCTGTGGCTGCAACCTGGGAGGAAAGAAGGCTGTGAAGAAGAAAACCCTGGCTGTACCTGTCAGAGGAGCAGCAGGAATGATGAAAAGAAGCTCTCCACCTGCTTCTTCACCCCGCTTCTGGCTCCTGTGCATGCACTCTCAGGCATTACTTAGCTCTGCAGAACTCCAAGGCCAGGAGCAGCCTTTGCCTGCAGCTTCTGTGGCCCCAGCAAGGCGCTCTGTCTGAACAAGGGCAGGCCACAGTGCAGCCGTTTGGAGTGGCACTTCATTTACTGAATGGCAGCTCCATAATCCTCTTCAAATAAAAAGACTGAAGTTTCTGTGCTGTGAGCTGGTGGAAGCCTTTGCATTCAGGCAGGTGGCACAAAGGAGTATCTCCTTGCCAGATGTAGGAGTTCCTGGGTTTTGCTTGGGCTTTGTTATTTGATTATTTGTTTTTTTCTTTGCTCATCTCAGGCTGTTGCAGTTGAGGAGGCAGATTAATTATGGTTCAATATGTTACAGTTCAGCTCTAGTTTCCAGGGGTGCCTTTCAAGTCAGAGTGAGCCTGTGGATCGGGGAGGATGTGTTTTTCCTCCTTTCCCACCTTGCAGAGGAGGGCAGGATGGCAAAAAGGGGACTCTAGAGATGCCCATGCTGCCTTTGCTCACACAGGTACTCAGGGATGAGGCTGGTATGTTGTTATGTATGTTCACTTGAGCTGTTAAAGTGAAGAGTTGATCCTGTTCCCAACAGCAAGGTATCTTTGGCGCTGGGGATAGTGGATGGGATACATTCTCCCTGGTGGAAGTGCTTGTTCTGGCAGGGAAATGCTTTGCAGGTCTTGTGGGATGGGAAGAGAGGCCCTGCAAGGCGTGATCTGTGCCCTTCCCTCCTCACCCCATCTCTCAGCAGAGCCAATTGCTGGTACATTGTCCATCTCTTCAAGAGCAAGATAGCACGATAGCTCAAGCACTGTATGCCCCCAGCCCTCTGGCTCAGAGTAAATAGACCCTGCTTGCCCTGCAGCAGAGCCAAGTGCTTTAGGAGTCACCAAACCCAAGCACCATCTTAAAAGAGTTCCCAAAATTGGGGTGTGTCTGCTCCGAACTGAGATACTTTTGGAAAGACCAGATGTGGCTACTGGAGAGCACAGTCCCCTCATTTGCCCTATGGCCCCAGGAACCTGGGAAGAGGCATGGACAGAGAGGGGAGTTGGGAGCAACTGTTCTGCAAAGGGTGGATTGTGTTGGAGAGCACACGCACGTGAGTGTGCATTCGTACATGTGTAGTGGGGATGTGTTCAATTAAGGGAATGTGACTGCAGGTTGCAGGATGTGGAGGCTGCGAGTGGCAGAATCTCCACAGCCTCATTAAACTCTCATGTCCAAATTAAATGTCAGATTTGCATATCAGTTGTGTGTTTTCAGGCCCATTATGCAGCAGCCGGGAGGAAGCACATGGGCGGGGATGCTGTGGGAATCCAGCAGGGAACACGAGCCCTGATGTCTGCTTGGTCGCAAGGACACACCATGGAAAATGCCCAGCAGGCTGGAGGAGGAGGAGCTGGTGACAGAAGTGTGTGCCAGGCAGCAGTGGGCTGGGGGTTATATTTTGCAGGGGGGAGCAGCCTGTACTCTTCACTGGTGCATTTCAAAGTGATTTACCAAGGAGGGCATGGGCCCAGACCAGTTTGCCCATGGATGCTTCATTTTATAGTTGGGGAAACTGAGGCACGGTGGAGGAGGTGACAGATTGACCTAGCAAAGCCTTTCTGGGGATAAGGCACAGGGCACAGCACATGCTTGCCAGTTGTGCTGATAGGAATGAACTGCAGGGTGCCCAGCACTTCTGCAAACCAGTCTTTCCAGTTGAAGACCACCTCAATCCAGCCTGGTCCCCTCCTTGAAGAATCTGGGTTTCAGCAAGCCAGTCCTTCCTTCCTCCAGAGAGGGATGCAGCCTGACCACCCCTCTGCAGTGGGAGCACTGGAGACGTGGCAATGCTGAGAGGCAGCTGAGCAAGCTCGGAAGCTGCCCAGAAGGAGCGAGTACCGCGCAGTGCTCCACTTGTTCTGGTCCTGGCTGAGGGTCCAAAGCTGTGCAGGAGAGAAGAGATTGCTACCTCACTCCTGGGAGCCCCACAAAGCCAAGCGTGCAAAATTTTAGGGACAGTTAGGGACTAAGCTTGGTTTTACATGAGTCAGGACTCTCTTACGGCTACCTCCATTCCCATAGGTGGAAGAGAGAGCTGCATGTGATGGGCAGTGTTGTGCTGGAGCATCCAAGCCTGTCGTTGGCTATGGACAGGTTCCCAAAGCAGCTTCTGTGGGTTTTTCACTTCCCCCTCACTTTCAGGAGACAGAGAAAGGGCACTGCACTGCCTGGGCTCTGGTTGTAGACCTTCACCTCCAGGAAGCCCTTTACAATTTCCCCTAGGCTGGATTCCAGTAAGATCTTGGTTTTATCCAGATTTAATTACCTGTAAAGACAGACAAGCCTCTTCCTTGCCCCTTGGGAAGCCCAGCCAGCAGGGTAGCTTCAGGTATCGGTACAAAGCCAAACTGCAGCCCAGGTTGGTGAGCCCCTGAAGTGCACAGGAATTTCCATTGTGGATGGAGACAGACAAATGTGCCAGGGGACTGAACTAAGCAGCACCCAGAATCAGTGATGCAGCACCTGAGAGAGGCAGATCCCCCTTCGCGGGCAGCGGGAGGTTTACCGGGCTTTGTAGTTGAATGCCTGTAATCCCACAGCGAACTTCTGCCAGGGGTCTGGCTGCAGAGCGGTGGGCGGCAGCAGCAGAAAGACACTTCCTAACAGTGTGCTGGCAACCGAGTAGCTAAAAGCAGGACTGACTGCAGGTGCTTCTGTCCTGCGAGGCAGCAGGAGCAGAGCAAAAGCTGTCCTCTTCCCCACCCCTCCTCAGGCAGGACCAGGACGGAGACTCAGGAATGATTAGCATGAAGATTAGAGAGCATCATTTGCGGTGGGGGAAGGTGAGACAATGTTTCTTCCTTCAGGAAAAGCATCGTGGTTACCTGGGTACGCTGTTGTGTGTTGCCCCAGAGTCCCTGCTGGGACCTGAAGGAGTCAGGCAGACTGTGTGTCTTCAGTCCCTGGAAAGGGATGGCGAGCAAGAAGGAGGAATGAAGTCTTTATTGCTCTTCAAAGCCTGTGCCTGCTGCCCTGCACATCTGTGAAGCATGTCACATCCCTAATGGGCCAGATGCTGAAAGATGCTGAACATCCTTAGAAGGTCAAATTCAGATGGCAGAAAACCCTGCTGGCTAATTCTGAGACACAGAAGTGACAGGGCCTACACAACAGGAGACGCCTGGGAGGCAGAGCGGCATCTGAGTCAGCCATCTCCAGAGAAAGATTTGTCGATGGCTGGGCTAGTTTTCACCAGCTCCACAGCTGGTGGCAGTTTCTGCACTTCATGCGAGAAGCATCTTGTGTGGCTGACATGCTGGTCCCTGGAGGGGAGCCAGGGGAATGAGACCACTCCTTTCTCACTGGGGGTTGATGCCTGTGGACCTTAACCCAGCACTCTTTGCACTGCAGTACCATTTCCCCAGGAAGAAAAGGGGCCCAGCATCAGGAAAGAGCCTGCAGGCCCCGGGCTGGGGGACTGAAGGGTCTGAAGCGTCTTATCTGGCCACCTTCCAACTCATGCCTGCCTGTGAGGCCAGGCCATGAGTGGGGCCCCACAGCTCATGGCCTTATAGCAGGCTGCTGGGCAGGTAAGGACAGCGTACTTCCAGGGGAGTTGCTCCTGATTTACACCATTGTAAAGAGAAAGGATGCAGCTTTGATTAAACCTTGTTCTGAGTCCTGGGAGGGCCAAAGTGATGGAGGACTGGGGTAAAACTCTGAGGTCTGCCATAGACTCCCTGGAGGACTGTCAGTCAGTTGTATAATTCCTCCCGGTCCCAGTTCTCCTACCCAGAGAAGCTGGGGTACCTCCTGCCTTGGCTAGGAGGAATGCAAACCCTTCAGGGCTCAGACTGCTCCTGCTGACCATCAGAACACCCAGAGAGTAATGGAGTTCCACGTGCTGCTCTGCCAGCCGCTCCAACCCTGATCCTGGGTTGGCAAAACTGCCCATGGAGCAAAGCTCACATTTCCTTTCCAAGTCTCCAGCTGTAAGACAGCATCCAACTCCCTCAGCCTGCGGTGGTGTTAACCCCGACAGCCGCTGTGCTCTCCAGGCATTCCTCGGAGCGTTCTCTTCCCTGCGGAGGAACGACAGCTGCCCACTGCAGCAGGGCAGCAGAAAGGCTGGTGTGCTCGCTGAGCGGTGGAGGAGAGCATCCTTCATGGGACAATGGGAGCAGTGAGCCTGGGGCTTCTGCAGGCAGGAGAGCAAGCCATGCAGGACGGCTGAGGTCACGGGTCTCCAAGGGGAACAGCGCTGAGCTTTTATGCACATGCCCTTTTATGCTTGCCTCTATTCATGCCGGGAAGGAAACTGCTTTGTATCCATCCTTCTGTCAGAAAATCCTCAGCCTCTGAATAGATTTACTCTCTGATCTGTAAGCTGTTTAGCACCAAGCCTGTCTAATGGAAGGAGGTGAATGAGTCTGGAGGGCTTTATTGGCAGGACAGTGCTCTGGAGAGGAGGCTGGCTCACTTGTTATTGATGGGACCCTTCACTGGTGGAGATAGCCTTGAGGATGCGGAGTCGGGCAATGGTGGATAGCCCGAGACTGCAAACTTGGCTGTAGGCTTGACGCTAACGTCTGCCACTGCTCCGCTGCCCCGTACCCATGGGCAAATCCCCAGTATCCACTTTACTTCTCTAACAGTTGCCCTTCTGTAAAACAGAGTGAAGTGTCCCCTCTCTCCATGGATGGTGAAGCAGAAGTCTCCTTTTCCCTTCTGTTTAAGGCCCAGAGCTGCTTGACTACCTATAAATAAGTAGACAGGTAGGTTGTGAAAAGGACACCCCAACAGAGTGCTTGCTCAGCCTCTGCTTTCTGTCATTGCAATGACGGCGTAGACAAATCCTTGGCTCCTTTGGCTGGACTCCCCAGAGGCAGTTGTTAATGCTGCTCTCCCAGCTCTTCCACTGAGCTCTCTCTGCCTACTGCGCTCGTATAATCAGAAGCTGTAAAACCACTGACAAGTCCACAGACCAGAATGGAGATTACATGCAACATTAAAATTAAAAATGGGCCAGACTTACCAAGCTGTCTTCATTAGGCAGCTGTGTTTTATTTGTGGCTTTTACTGCCAAATAAATAATCTTTCAGGTGAGTTAGTTAAGCTGCCCTCAGGAGCAAGACAAGGTGGGGGAGGAGGGACAGTTCTGCATGGCCACTGGGGATTCTGCCACAAATCAGCCAGTCTGGAAACTGCAGAAATGGTGTAAAATCAGGATGAAAACCTTAAAAACCCACCAACACTCCCTGAGTCCTCAATGCAAAACTACACAGAACAGTGTAGTTTTCCCTTCCAGCCTGAGCCAATGCAGAGCAGGCTTTGGCGCCGAGAGTAAATTCAGACATTTGAGCCTCTGCCTCCGTCACCTTCCTCACAGGCATTCACTGGTTGTCTTCTGCATTCACTTGGTTCCTCAGCTTTGTTTCTCTCCTTTTCTGTCAGACTTCTAGCTTTAGGAAAGGTTGTAGGGAAAGCATTAAGAGAAGCCACCGTTGTGGATGCTTAAGGGCGGTATTAGAAGGCAGAGAATTTGTGCCTCGGCATATTCCAGGACTTCTACAGAGAAAGTACACTGGTAATACACTCACCCGGGTTTCAGTGCTTGTGGATCATGTTTCACATGGCTACAGCCAAAGTCACAGCTGCTGATAGAAACTACAAAGCATTAGTGGCCTGGTTTGACTTTACATCAGAACCAGATGAAGTCTTGTATTCTGTTTTAATTTTCTCTTTGCGCTTCTAGACTCTTTCAAACCACAGGCTTGAAAGCAGTGACATTTGTTCCCCCAGGGATCAAAAAGTCTCATGCAAGCCACTGCAAAATGAGAGAAGTGATGCTGCCAACACTGCCAGCAGAGGAGAGTCAGGGTGAAAGGAGCTAAATTTCCCATTTGCTTCCTGCCTGTTCTGGGCTGGGGTTCTGTCTCCCTGATTACTCCTTGACTCCCCGACATGCCTGGTCCAGGATCATGGTTAACACAGAAATCCAGCCCTTCCACTTCTGCAACTGGCAGACTATGTCAGAAAAGCTCCTCAGTACTAATGAGGGAAGATGAGATATAACTAGGTAAGGTCAGGTATTCTCTGATTATCTGCTTCCTCATCAGAAAACTGCTTTAGTGAAGCTGAAATTCTTTGGAGAAAACGCTTTCATAAATAAGTCATTTTTTACAAGAAACCCAATAACAAATTTATGTGTGGGAAAGAATGAAAGATGCAGGCAAATCATCCCATTTCAACATTTCCACAATGGAAAAAATGTGCCACTTTAAATTAGAAGACACCATTTTGTTCAGAAATGTAAGTTAACTGATATTACAAAAAAGATCACAAAGGCTGAGCTTGTGTGGGTGTAGATAGTGAAGGAGCCCTTGTCCTCCTCCTGCTCAAGGAGTTCAGACTGAGCTCAGCTGAATGAAAATCCTTCTAATACAAAGCAGGTCTTTTTCCACGCTACCCTTAGACTTTTAAATACCGTTCACTGCAAAGCCAGTGCTGTGAGCAAGCACATTACACATTTTGCATATTACACCAGATAATAGCTTGAAAAATAAACAGTATGGGAAGTGGGGCCTTGATTGTGAGGCACCTAGTAATCTGGTCCCCAGCAGGGTGGCAACCTTTCCCTTTGTGTGTGGCACTGCTCTGCTGATGTCTTTGGGTAGGGGCAGAGCATCCCGTGCGGGATGCCAGGCTGATGGCACGGGGCGCAAAGGAAGAAGAGGCAAGGGGCGGTCATGGAGCATGAGATTTGGATGCAGAAGTTGGCACTGATGCAGATTTGTTTCTTGGCCCTAGTTTTGTCATTTAGATTTCTCTGTGCTTCTCATCTCCCTGTCTGGAAAAAAGGGAGAAAAACAACTCATGACCCCCCTCCCCTGGGCATGTGATAAGGATGTGTGGAGCTAGTGAGGAGATCCTATACAATAGCAAAATAAGTTATTTAAGCCTTGGAGATGGATATGGTTTCACTGGCACAGATGTTAGACAATAATAAATTCTCCATGTCAGGCTTCTGCACTTCATATGAGACAGACAGCAGGACAGAGCCCACGGCCGTGCTCGGCAGCGCGCCTGCGGCCTGGCTGTGCCTCCGCTCCCCGTGCAGGCAGGGCTCCAGCCTTGCTGGGCTGCCATGGCGTGAGGTGCTGCAAACAGAGCCTGTTGTGAGCACGCAGGGAGCTCCCCCATCCCACAGCGGGAGCGATTGCTGAGAGCTCAAGTGCTCCCCAGGGAGGCAGCCGGAGAGCATTCATGCTGTTCGTCTGTGTGTGTCTATATGGTTTTTTTCCCTGGCAAAAAAAAAATCTTTCTGGACTCATCTGTGAGGGCATGAGGGAGCTCCCGCCTCTGCTGCACAGTCTTGGCATGAACGACTTGTCACCCCATGACTCTGGAGGGGCACAGCACGAATAACTGTGCTTGTCCCCAGCTGTGCTTTTAAGGAGGCGGTACTCATTTGTATAATGTCCTATTGTTATGGGATTTAATTAGCTGTGGTTTGTTTGCTCAGCAGACACAAATGAGGTTTTAATTTTTTGTGTACAGTTGCAAGGTGGTTTTTATTCATCGCATCAGGAGCTCTCTGAGGCCTCCCACGACAGAAACTGCCCCGAAAAAGATGGGAAGGGCCTGACAAAACTGTGGTGATATTCCAGAAGTGGCAGGATAGGTTGCGGCTTTAATATGAGCTAGGGTTATTTGTCACAAACACATGGCACTAGAGTGTGCCCCTCCTAGCACCTAGGAAATGTCCTGGTTGCAGAACAACATACCACTGGGCATTGAGTGACTTAGGAAAACTTGTCCTCAGCAGTAGTGCCAAAATGATGCAAGATTCCTAGGATCACACCCCATGCAAGTACTGGTAGGAAACCACGTAGACCCCCTCTCAGCTCAGTAGAGGTGTTGAAAGCATGGAAGGAGGTGCTCAGCATGGGAGAAATTCTTCTGGAAATTGGACAGTTGGCTTCATCCAGCCTGAGAACCAGTCAGCAATATTGGAAGAAACTTGCAAAAGCCAAGTCAAGAAAGACGGAGTGTTAGACACAACCGTGCAAACATTTTTTTGGTATTACTTTTGTCCTTTTCTCTGCCTGCTTTCTGCCTTTTCCACCTTCCTTTGCATTTGCAGTCTCGTTGTCTATCAGAAAGCCCCAAGTCACTCTTCCTCCCAGCAAGAGGAGAGTGTGTAGATGCTGAGAGGGGCTGGGAGCAAGCCTAAGTCTCTCTAAAGCTTTCCAGAGCCTCATTTCCTTCTGTGCTACATTGTCTTTCCTTTCCACTCTCTTCAAGCACCCAGGAGCAAAATGGCATTTACTTTCTTGCTTAATGTCAATATTTACTTTCCTTTGGAACTGTCTGTTTAATAATAATTCTCGAGCACAGAGGAGAGGTGAGGCCTCTGGGACCAGCTCTGTGAGCTCAGGCTGGGGAGGGTGGTCCTGGCACTCACGTTTTCTCTACTTTCTCTGGAAGATGTTCTCCTGGGGTCGGCCCAGTGAAGGGGAAATGCCTGGACTCCAGGATCCTCACACATGCTTGCAGATAGACATTTGACTTTGATGAGATGCCAATGCATCTGGTTCCTACTCCCGTATGGTTTTTCTTCACTCCCCTTCTCTCTGTGATGAATGCTGTCTATGGGACAGGCAGCTGCAGAGGGAGATGCAATTTTTCTTAGCTTGCCAGCCATCAATCTCCTGAACAATGCTCAGCTAATGAAATGGCAATGTTATCACAAGCCTGTCACCAGCAGTAATGGGGCAGTCGTTAGAAACTCAGACCAGACCGAGAGAAAGCAAGAAAAACTTCAGAGCTTGTCTTCAGAGTGCAATTCCTGGTGAACTGCTTTTGATGAACTCTGGCCACCCTTTAGTGCAGAACCAAGAGCCCCCGTTTGCTGGCCACCTTCTCCCACTTTGAAAGGAACACCTTCTTCTTGTACTGGGAGATGACAGAAGTGTCCACACATGAACAGCCACTGTCCTTTATGACCACACTTTGTTTTCATCTGAATTCACAATGTGGACACCTGTAGTCATCTAAGAAGGCACTTTCTCGCATCTCCTGTGGGAACTGACATTGCCAAGTGGGCAAGAAAGTTTCTGATGCTTCTCCCCTTGAAAACCAAGTGGTTTTTAAGTAGACAAGCTGTGCTCTGACCTGCTGCTATTCCACCCCCTGCCTTCCCCTTCTTGGCCTTCTTTAGATTAGGCAGCAAAGAGCTTGAATGGTGTTTTGTCCCTGAGGCCCTTCTGTCCATGTTCTCAGTGGATCCCAAGGCACAAAGCACAGTGAGAGAATGCTGCTGAGCAGTGCTTTGCCTCCTGACTAGCCTTTCTGCTTTGCACGGCTTGTTTTTGTTCTGAGTGATTAAATGCAGACTGGTGATCTGTTTTCATTGTGAGGAGATGGAGCTGATGACAGATGGGGACACACTTGGAACCTGCAGGAGGCATTAATCAAAGAAGAGGTGTTGCCTGGGCCGTGCTGCATGTATCATGGGGCAGACTCTTTCCTTTAATGGTGAAGAACTTCCAGTTAAAATAAAACCCCTGTATGTGTAAACAGATGGAAGGAGCAACTTAGAGGAAATGAGAGATGAGGGGAAGATACCGAAGGGACAATCATTCCCTTAGCCAGGACTTTGGGCTGCCTACAGACAGGAAAGATGAGCTACTCTCTAAGTCTCATCCTGCTTTGGATTATGCTAGGAAAATTGCAGGTTGCCTGCGGCTGTGACCAGCTTCTCTGCAGGATCAGCAGGAGGAACACCGGCTCGCTCCCCAGGTGTCCTGCCAGCTGAGGCACCAGGAGGCTGAGCACAGGGGCAGCAACCCCTGAGCCCTCCTTTTTCTGAGGCTGTTCGCTCTGCTCAGCAACCTGCAGCAGCATCCTGGTGATGATATGGACAAGTATCTGGCTGAACGAACACTGAGGAAGTTGGTAACACCTCCAAACAGTGAGAAGTGCTAGAAATATAGGTGTTAAATGCACACTCTTTCTTAGTAGCTTCTGTGTGTATCAGGTACAAGTTAAGAAAGTGCTGGGGGTGTCAGGGGATGCAGAAGTTAAAAAACACAAGATCTCTTCAGCTAGTGCAAATCTGCTTAGTCCACCCAAGGTCACGGGGCTCCTAGGATTTCTGTAACAGGTGGATCCAGCCACATTGCTTCATCCTTTAGAAATCATGGTTTACATGACTGCTCCCATTCTAGGTCTTAGCTGGAAAAAATGGTTCTTTTTTGTAATAATTGCCACTGAACACTGGAAAAAAAACATGAGAAATGACCAGAAAATAACCTCGTGAGAGTGCTGTAAATTTTTTTTTGTTGTTTATTTACTTTAGGAAAAAGAAAAATCAAAGAGAAGAGTAATAAGAAAGCTAAGACTCTGCGATGAGAGAAATGCAATTTTCTTTTTAAAGCTCTTTCTGATTTTAAAGTGACATATGGAAAAGTATAAATGGTTCTAGAAAACTTCACCAAAAAATAGAGAGAAGAGCAAATAACTACAATGAAGGGCAGTATATCGAGGGTCATATCTGCCTTCATCTCCTGTAAAACAATATTTGCTGCAACAAAGGTATGGATATTTTAGTTATTTATTGTCATGTCAGCTACAAAATATGAAGAAAATAAAGAATTATAATTTACCCTGGATGTAGTCCAGTGGCCAAGAGAATAAGACTGCCCTAGAGCATCATATTTGAATACACAAGCAAGCAGGGATGAGGAGAGCAGAAGGCTTAGAAAGCCAGCCACATACTGAAAGGAGTCATTGCTGGATGGAGTCATGTGGAAAGAATTGTGGCACAAGGAAAGGTGTGAGAAGGAGGTGGGCAAACCTGGGTACCCTTCCCATTGCCTCCATCCATGGCTGCATCCTTCTCTGCACAGTCCTGTGCAGAAAGCAAGCAGCTAAGTCCAGGGCAAGTTCTGATGAAAAGAGCCTCCAAATGAGAAAAGTGGGGCTGGACCCTTCTCTCCACTTGAAGCTGGTCCAGGAAGAACAGAAAGGTGCCATGGCCAAATGAGGTAATTGATTTATTTAGAAAATGAAAATAAAACTGTTCAGTTTACCCCAGCTCTTTTCTAATTGCTTCCACTTGTTTTCCCCACTTTTTCTGAGACAGGGTGTCCCTGTGTCTAATTTCTGCCTTTTGTTCTGTGTTACCATGCAACCGGTAGCATCAGGTACCTTGCAAAGATGATGATGGAGAAGACAGCTGTGGTGTGCCTTGTGCACAGTGAGCAATTGGGCACCCCATGCAAGAAGCTGCAGCACCTCACCAGGCAAAGAGGATAGGCAAGCTGTGAGTAGCGCTGCAGATGGCCAGAGGGAGCAATGCCAGTTTTGCATAACTCACTTGGCTTTTTGGAAGCAAAATTAAGAGGCTGTTAAGCTGGAAAGAGGCAGAAATATTTCCTCCCACCTTAGCTGGGCTTTGGTCAAGAGTTGTTCTTGAACTTGTCCCTTCTTGTCATGTCTTGGAAACAATCAGATGAGATGCACAAAATGGGATCCCCACCAGCACTCTTGGTGTTAGATCCCATCCACCAAGACGATCAGGACAGGGAAACATGGCTTAGCAGCAAGCGAGAGGGTTTCCATAGCAAGGCAGAGAGTGATTTGCCAGCAGCTTTCCAGAAGTGGGATTCTCCTCCGGCACTGGTCACGATAGTCAAGGAGCAACATGGCTGGGTGTAGTTAGGGGTGCTGGGACCTTTCCCTGGCAGCAGGAGGGTCTGGGAGCCAGGAAGAGCTCCGGGAAGGCGATGCGGAGGTCGGGGAAGGTTTGCTGAAGAGCGCGGGATCCGCAGGGCTGCCTGGCGGCGCGTTTCAGCACCTGGACAGCTCCCGCACCCTCGGGCTCCCGCCGCGCCCTGCGGAGCCGGGGCCCCGCACGCCCGCTGCTGCCGGCAGCGCCGCCAGGGCAGTGGGGTGCGGAGCCCCGTGCGGTTTTTCCTTTATCGTCCTGGTACCTGTGCCAAGGACGAAGCCACGGTGCTGGTAATCCGGGGGTCCCAGCCCCCAGGTGGGCTGATGGCACTCCTGAGGGTCATGGTCACTTCAGTGAGGTTTGTGGGGATCTGGAGGTGGCGTGAGTGCAAGGAAGAAGAGGTCTTGCAAAACAGGTAAGGTGGCAGACAGCATCTGCTGGGAAAGGGCTGGACTCCTTCAGACACAATCACGCCACAGATAGACACTAATAAGCAAGATTTAAAACTGCCAGAAACCCACCACCTTTCTCAAGTGAGCATGATGTCAGCTCTTCCTCATCCCAGTTTGTGGACTGAGTGTTCAGAATCTCCTTCAATCCAGCCCACAAATCATCTTGTCCCTTTCATGTCTTCTCTTCACGCAGTTGGTATTTGTCATTAACACATTTTATTAGCTTTGTTCCCCACCCCAGTAAAAAAAAGTCTTAATAAAATGCCAGAACACATACTGAGCAGAAGAACAAATTGTTAATGCGTTCATTAAACAAATACACTTCTCCTCCGGTCTTTGGATGGAAATTAATTACCCTCCTGGAACTTCAACCTGGATGTGTTCTTTGATTGACAGCTGGAGGTTGTGTTTGAATTCTTTTTTTAGGGGCTGAAGTGAGAACGGGCTTGATGGCACTGCAGAGCAGAGTCTGACAGCTTGCTGGGTGTAATCACCCCAGCATGGTTTCTGATATGCCTCAGCCCTGCTCCAGAAAAAAACATGCCGAGGCCAAAGTCACACTGGCCCATTTGCAGTTATGGAGGTTGGCTGTTAATTCCAGCATTTTCAATCATGAGGACAGGTGATGGCAGGGCTCTGTGAAGGGCTCTGAGAAGGGGTGAGACAACAGTTCACGGAAGCTGGGTTCATTGGTAGCTGCAAAGCACAGGAACAAGGAGCTTGCTAAACCCTACCAGCAGCTTGTGGGCTTTCTCATGGGCTTGTGGCCCAGCCAGAGGCAAAATCCTGGGCTAGCTGAGTCTTTGGTCATACTTACGTTCTTTTCCTCTTCCTGCCTCCCATTGCCAGAGACATGGGAAATCAGGATTCCTCTTTATCCTAGAAATAAATTGGCCTTAGACCTGATGCATAACTCCATGCACAGGGCGTTGCAGCACATCTCTACCACATCAGTGCCTGCGGCACTGCAGAAAGCAGCTCCCAGGTCCAGATCCAGCATTTTCGCAGGGCCAGACTGGCGTCCTGCTGCCAGCTTGGGCTAGTGATGTTTGTAGGACATGTAATTGCAACCCCCATGATATGGGTGCACTACTGGTCCATGAGCATGCGATAATGAACCTTTTGGCTGGGAGTAGAGAGAGGGAGAAAGAAAGAGAATGAATGAGCTAGGAAAGAGAGGATGACTGCGGATTCAGTTAGTTAATAAAGGGATTGCAGAAAGCAAGGTGAAGAGACAGTGGTAATTTTATGCACTGCCAGTCAGGCCCATTTGTCCTGGGAGCAGCTCCAATTTCTCTTTGAGCTGTTCCTTTTCTTTAGAAATGGAGCTGTGAAAGGGAAAAAAAACCCTGATTAAAATCAGCACCCAAACTGACAAGGAAAAAAGCCGTTTTAATCTCAGCATCTGTAGATGTATCTTCTCCTGAATAAGTGAAACAAAGGGGAATTTAGAATATTGGCCAGTCATACAGAGCAAAGGCTGAAATCATCCAGACTTTGATGGTAGTCTTGTCATATCCCAGTCCTAACCACAATAGAAAGCCAAATTTCATCTTTACAACTATTAATTCCCGCTCATGTATGCATCTATCCACTCCGCCCTCATTCACTCCCCATTCATTCATGACCACTTAAGAGCAAGCCTCCCTTAAAATCCTTGTTAGCGCTGTAATCTTGATGCCTTATCTCTACAACTGGTTCAAATCTTCTTTCTGCTATTAAATATTCCTAATGCTGGATCATAACTCATAACCCCTGCCCTAGCCTGAGCTGAACCCAGAGGAAGAGGCAGTCGCTACTCTGCCAGCACCATGCACTGGGCCTTTATTGCTTTTAAACCAACCTTTTAGCAGATCTGTGAGCATCAAGAAGGAGTGAGAGGTACTTGATGAGTTGCATAGAGCTTCAATTTCTGATTGAGGAGAAAAGAAAGTTATTTGGGGAAAACACCTAGGAAGGGCTTTCCCATGTTTAAAAGCAGGCATGGATTTTCCCCTGCAGTCAAGGGGAACTCATTGTGAAAAGGCTGGTTATGCTTTAAGACCACAGGATGGGGACATAAACAGGAAAGTGTAAGTACTAAATTCTGACTGAGCAGTGTTTGGAAGGGGATGGATGAGACAGTTTTGCAGCGGGTCTCTGGGCAGGTGGATGTGTTTGCCTATAAATTCCACTTCACTACAAACCATTCGCTGCAAACGGGTCCAGTGTCTGGGCTGCTGAGCAGTTAGTGCACATCCAGGTCACACTTTCGCCCTCAACAGAGATGCTCTGACCAGCTGTGGTGGTGGCTTGGTAGAAGGGTGAGTGGGACTGAGCACATGAAGCACAATTTGTGCATCTGCATGCAGTTGCAAAGTGCTAGTATAGGAGTATTTCTGCTGCAGAAGGCAATTACCTTGTTTTATCCTGTCCTGTCCATCCACGGCTTGGCCAAGGGAAAGCTAAGGCCTGGTCAGAGGGGACGTCAGCTAAGGCAGTAAACATGAGCACTCAGCGAGGGCTGTTAGAGAAGCTTTCAGGGCTTGTCTCCAAGGGAACACACCAGAAAGTTTCAGGAGCAAAGCCAGTGTATTTCTTAAAGAGGATTAAATCTGATGGGGTTGCCCCTAAGCACAGGGTCTTGCACAAAAGGCTGAGAGTGTTCATGTCTGTTTAACCTCCTTTAACTTTCCTGCCTTTACCCCTTTAACTGAGTGAGCACAACCCCCTCAGTGAGCACTGAGTGAGCACAGTTCTTGTCTTGATGACTTGAGTGCAAAAAGGTGTGTGATTTTTTTTAACTGAGGCACCAACAGCGTGTGCCCTTTCCTCGGGCGCACAGAGGATATAAACCACTCATCAGAGAACCAAGCTTTTTTCATTTTTGTATTATTGCTCTTGGAGATGAGATGAGATGAGATGTGTGGGACCTGGGAATTGAAGGTAAGTGGCCTTGCTGAGTTTTGTTATAAAGGAGAATGCTGTGGTGGTTAATGTGAGGAGTGGTGTTGGGGCTCAGTGAAATAAGGTGGTTTGTGCGATGCAGCTCAAGCTTGAGGGGACTTTGAGTGCCCAGCTCTTTTACTAGCAGTGGTCTTCCTGAGTTGAGGCTGTAGTTCAGCACAGTTCAGTTCTGGCACAGAAGCCCCGCTCCAGCAGATGCAATCACATTACAGGGAATTATCAGGTAGTTGCACCTGGCTTAGAGAGCTCCAAGAAGGCACAGGGGTGCAAAAAGGAAGGCAAAGCACTGGTGGTTTATGAAATTAAAAAGTTCACGGGTGCCAAATCCACATACTAGAAAGAAACTGAGAGATGGAAGAAGTCTCAGCAACATTTTATCAGGAGGTAGGACAAGGAGATTGGAGTTGAAAGCACTGTAGTGCCTGATTTGCTATCTTTTCTCTGCACCTTAGAAAGGCAATTTCTGCCTTTAGGGGTTTTTTAGACGCCTTGGGTGAGAAATACTTTATATGTATTCTGTGGGTTCTGTTTGCAGGGGCCTTAGCATGCATAAGGCAGAAAGCCTATCTGGAGAGATCGGATCAAGTGTCACTTGTACCTTACTACAAACAAAAACAGAAGAGAAAAAGGACAAAAAGTTGTGACATGGGCTTCAGGCATAGGAAGGTTGAATCCTGAAGCTTAAACTGCTTATGGATGCTCTTAGAGAGAACTGGGAGGGCCTGGCACAGAAGTTTTGCCAGAGGAGCAAGCTAGACTGCTATGTGCAAAGCCTACATACAGGGCATCTGTGCAACGGGCCGTGGTGTCTGGGCCTCGAGCGATGGAGAGCTGACCTAGCACTGTGGCAGGCAGGCCTTGGCCGACCTCTGAGAACAGAGCAGGGCCGGACAGCCTAGAGGTTACAGTGGTGGAAGAGGTGTCACAGCTGCTGTGCTCTCCGCGTGTTGCCCAAGCAATGGCTGCCTGGCAAAAGGCCTTTTTTAAAGAGCAGAGGAGGTTCACTGGGAGATACACTTCTGTGAGAACTGCTGTAGAGGGGAGCAGAGCCTCTCACCTCTGTGAACAGCATCTGGCTTGACGTGCTTCCCAGCATCTTTTTGGAGATGGATGGCAAGTCCTCCTCCACACTTCCTAAGCCTGTTATGCTTGCAAACAGAACTGATATTTGCATTGTAAATGTTATTGGGTTGAACAATTCCTATCTGAAAGGGGCCTGGGTAGTACCTGGCTGGCACGCTGCTGCTGAAGTGCTTCTGGGGAGATGGGTCTTGTGTGAAATGCCTGCTGGACCGGAGCGTGTGGAGAGGGGAAGGAGAGGTCAGTATTCCTCTAAAATATAAGACCTTGCTTTTTCTGAAAGAAGGGGAGAAAATGCATGGACAGACCTCTTTTGCAAAGCTGGTGCTTAGGAGACTCTTGCTTTCTGTTGCTGCTGAAAGGGAGAAGGGGGACTCGTGAGCAGCTCTGCAGTTAGCTGAGAAGGAAGTGGGCAGAATCAAGCAGGTGCATGCAATGTGATGAGTGCCTATGGTTAGTCTGGGTATACCAGCAGATCAGGAGAGCTGCTGGGCCAGAGCTCAGCTGGTATCAATGTAGAAAAGTCTGAAGAGGTCAAAGCCTTAAATGATGCTGCCAGAGAGACTGAGATTTTGCATTCTGTATTATAAAGACGGGGCAGTTTGCTGGTTTTACCTTGAGAGCATGTTACCAGTTGAAAGCTGGATGTCAGGAGAGTGGATCAGATTCTCCTTTGCTTTCAGAGTCTGCTGTCTCATCTCCACTCTTTTCTCAAAGGAAAAATCTCCATTCTCCATTGAAGCTGAAAACCTTGATACCACTGGGCACTGATGTATTGTCAGATGCTGGTTGCAAGCGCAGTGTAGGTCTGGTCCTGTAGATGCTGGTGCTGATTGGAGATGCTTAGTAATAATATCACGACTTGCTGGCAGTGGCACAACAGGAAATTGGAGTAGTAAAATATTTCCCTCCTCACTGCATCCCATTTACATGTTTATAATGGAGGTTTTTAAGACCCTAATGAGAAGGAATGCTCATTGTTGGGAGATGATGATTAAAGCAGAGACAGACGTGATTGCAGACGATAACAAAGGGATGTTAATTACATCAAAGGAACCAGGAGGGCAGTGCAGCTGGCGTGGCTGCTGTTTGTCCCCCTGCGATTGGGGCTGACCTTGTCCCCCTGATCCTGGCACAGATGTGCTCACCCACAGATTCCACACCTCAGCGAAAAGCAGCTGAGATGTAGCTATGGGTAGATAAGGACAAAGCAAAGGAAAAGCCCCAGACAAGAGTCTCCTCCCAGCAGGAGCCTGCAATGAAGGAGGGAGCTGAATTTGTACATGGAAAACTGCCTCCTTGTGCTGGGGAGACGGGCAAAGCTGGCCTCTGTCTGCCTGTGGGGGAAGTAAGCAGTATTCAGAGCAAGAACAAAGATGCTCAGGAGAGGCAAAAAGAGGGGAAGGGCCCTGGAGACATGGCTGAGAGCTCAGCCTGTTAGGCAAGGTGGGCCAGGTAGTGAGTTGATGGGGTGCAGATTAATGAGCTTCTGTTGGGTGCATATAAATCAGAGCCAGCCTTTGAAGCTATGCAGAGGATGGTTCTTCTTTGCCAGCCAAGTTTTCTCCAAATTTTGATTTCTGCTACCTTTCTGGTGGATCA
The DNA here is from genome assembly GCA_013401315.1 of Balaeniceps rex. Taxonomy (NCBI): domain Eukaryota; kingdom Metazoa; phylum Chordata; class Aves; order Pelecaniformes; family Balaenicipitidae; genus Balaeniceps; species Balaeniceps rex. The sequence goes on along the minus strand of VYZW01040881.1, from coordinate 534,421 downwards.
GTGCCCCAGGGATGTATCTGCTTGGATGGAAATCTCTATCTGCCTTCCTGTGAGAGTATAGCGCACAGTGCTGTTCTAGAAAAGGTGTTTGAGGAGATGAACACTTGGTGACAGAAGAGAGATAGGAAAAAAGGGAGAAAGGAAAGTGCATGCATATAATTCAGCATAACCAAAAATAGCAGGGAAAAGAGTGAATTAATGGAAGGATGCATGAATGAGTGAAAGAACAAATGAAAAAGAGGTCTTTAGCAGTTGCATAGGGCCTAATTTAAGGAGAATAATCCAGATATTTTCTCTTTAAATAAATAAATCAGCAGAGCCCAAAGTGTTTGAGTTCGTCCCAGTCAAAGCCTCAGTATCAAACTTTCATCTATTCTTGACAGAGCAATTAAAGGGAGGGATACAGGCTCTGAAACGTAGCCCAAAGGAGTAGACTGAATATTTAATACAGTTCCAGGCTTTGAAAGTCCCAACAAACCAGTGGAATGGGGGAGCTGATGACAGCTTTATCTTAATAAGGAAACGGAGGGAAAAACCCAGCTGGCACGTGTTCTGCAGAGAGGGAAGGCCTCATTAGAAGGAAAGGCAGTGCAGCACTGGCAGCAGTGTTACTCCAAGCTGTGGCTGGGAGCATAAACACCTGTAAGTGAAGGACAAGAGGGATGTGCTGACAGCCACAGGACCGTTCTTGCGGAGCAGAAGGGAAGCAGGTAGGATTGCATTGTGACGCTTTTAGTCAAGTTTGACTAGTGCCTTTCTACTGGAGTGAGGACTCCCTCTAAAAACCAGAGGGGGAGAAACAAAGCATCAGACCTTGTAGGTAGGCTTCCTGCTCACAGATGCTGTAGCAGTGCTATGACCAGAGCGGGGGGGGGGAAGTTTAATCAGTGTGGCTGCCTGTATGCCTCGATTCTCAGAATTTGGGTCTGATTTGGCCTGGTCCCTGTGAAAGCAATTAAACCTGCCAAAGTGGGGCAGTCAGAGGCTCCTGAAGCAGTAATCCTCCCTCATTCATGCCTGATTTACACTGTTCCTTTGCATCAGGGCAAAACATAGCACTGGTGCAAAATAACGAAGAACTAGCCTTAAAGGCTGGATGAAGCCACTGTAATACTGTCTGCCATGCATTATCCATGCAGAGAAATTTTGCCTTGGGACAGAGGGAAGAATGCGTCCCCATCATCCTTGCTGGCAGGGAAACACAAGCTGGGTAGGAAACAGGCAGCACCTTTCCAGACTGTCTCCTTGGATGCTGTAATAGCATTTCCCAAATGTATTCAATGGAGAGGGGAGCGGATCTTCCCACCTCTCCTGTCCTATCTTAATATGAGTGCTGGAGGTGGAGACGGGTTTTCGCTTTGTGCAGTACTGAATGACTCTGAACAGTGACTAATAGCAGGTTAATGAGGACTCTGGCCACAGGCTCTGCTCCCCTTCAGCAAAGCATCCCCTTTCAGAGAGCTCCAGGCAGCAGAGGTGTGTACCTTGCCTCCCCGGGGTGCTGTTCCCGGAGCTGTGGGGCTGGGGTGCTCTGCTCTCTTACACCAGCCCAGCAGGTGCCTGTTGTAGCAAAGGCAGTGTCATTAACTCCAGCGAGCCTTGGGAATGAATGACTGAGACTGAATCAATGAGAGGTTTTAGCCCTCGCACAAAGACTAATTTAGAGACAACAGCTCAGTTCAGCCTACTGTGCATGAATAGCCCAGGGTCATTCCACCCCTATTTCTGTTTGCTGCAGGGAAGGCGCTGCCTTGCGCTTGCCAAAGAAGTCTCCCTGCCCATGAGCACAGTTTGTGCTGCGTGTGACCCGAGACTGGGCCCCCAGACACCCAGAGGGGAGCCCAGCAGAGCAGCTCAGCACAGAAGGAAGGTTCAGGTCAAGCTGTGTCCTGTGTTTTGGTGCTTCTGTTTTGGTGGTGAGTGTTTTGAGTTTTACAAGCATCTCCCCTGTTTTGCAGGCGGAAGGCATTTCTTTACCCCTGTCCGGTCGTATATACAACCTTCATGGGACCGATGGGCACTGGCCACTATTCCAGCTCTGGGTGCTAGAGAGATTGCCTGACATATGTAGCATGCTTGGGGCTCTCTGAGACTGTTTCCATAGTGCTAAAGGAATAACAAAATACCTTAGGGCTTCTTCCCCACTGCTGAGGGCCATCTCTTGGTCTGCAACCTCCGATCAGCAGCTGTGTCTCTCTGGGAGGAGGTGAAGGCGAGAGCTTGTGGAGGAGAGGAGAGCTGGTGAGTTAGCATGCAGGTTAGCTCAGCAGCCAGAGCTCAAGCAACTCATTAGAGGGATTAGCCACCATCCCTGACTGGATTTAAGATGGTGGCGGCTGTTATCAATAAGTAATCCTGTCTCCAATCCTCTCTAGTGGCTTGGGAAAGACAGAGAAGAGAGGAAGGGTGGGGGGGAAGGAGGATCAGTAAGAAACGAGAGGGATAAATTAAGGAACGTGCTGGAGGCAAGGAAAAAGTCATCCCTGAGAGAGGATGGCTTGCTGGCTAGCTAAGGAGCAAACTCTATTCCTGCTCCCTGGGGTGGAGGGTGGGCTGTGCTCTGGTGAAGAACCAGGGGAGGATCAGTTTGGAAGTCACTGGAACCTGCAACTATTTCACTAGTTTCTCACCACCACCACCCCCCCCACCCCCGAGCTGGAGGCACTTAACTCCTACAAAGGATGGCATTGCAAAAGCAAGCTCTGGCATGGGACCCCATGTCGACATACTGTACAGGGCTTGCAACCATCCAGGTTAGACTTGCTGGAAGAGGATTGTGCTGTGCAGTGGCTGGGGGATTGAATTTTGATTAGCTCTGACACAGTCGCTCATAACCTTTTCATTAGAAAATTATGTTTAATAGAAATTGTTCTGACACCTCTCAGCAGCGTTTTCTCCTAATTCATTACAGACTCACATGGTGGGAAGGGAGGGGAGATAAATGGAAAGGTATCTGTTCAGACAGTTTCTGTTTGGTGGCAATATTTACGCTAATCAGGTTGTGGTGTGAAGTGACTGGAGAACAGGAGGTGGTAGCGGGGGTGGAAGGAGCAGGAGCACAAAACAGAAATGCTAGTGAGAATGGTTTCCTGGAACCCTGAGGGAGAAGAGAAATCAACCCAATGCACACAGCAGGGAAATGTAAAACAGCTGGTGGATACAAAACCCAGACAGACAAGGAACAGGGAGCTGCTGCAGCAGCACAAGAGCTTGCGCTGGTTGCACAAGGGCAGTTGGTGCCAACAGCAGCTGCTACATTTGGGCACCTAAAGCCCAAGTGAGCATCCCCAAGAAACTACCTGTGTCCAGCCTTCCACTCACAATTGCTGTATGTTCATCCACCCACTTACCTCTGTTTCTTCTAGTTACATATTTATCTATTCATCTCTCTACAATATCCATCCATCTCTTGTTTATCTACTCACCTATTTGCTAACTTGTCTGTTTATTCCTCTGTCTGCGATATCCATCCAAACAGGGGATGAGGATGTCTACTTTCTGTCCTGAATTAGAATCCAATGTTACTCTTGCCTGTGAAATACACTTTTTGAAAGAAACATTGTTTTGGGCCAACCACAATATTTCTTTTCAATTGTGCCTTGAAAAGATAATAGTATAAAAGCCATGTTCTGACATGGCAGGTCTTAAAATGAAAAATGAAGGTGTTCCTTTCTAACAGTGTCAAAGCCATGTTTCTGCTTTATCGAGAGGCATCTCTACCTATTTTTTTAATCAAAATTTCTTCGCAATTGATGGGTGTATGTGTGTTGGAGGAAAAAGCAGCAGAGCAAGCATGGAAAATGTCTCCATGACCTCATCTGCATGATGCAGCCTAGTATCAAAAAGCAAGGGCACGTGTACAGCTTAACGCTTTGGTGTGAAGGATGCGTGTGGGGATGCTGATGTGTCCAGCCGAAAATGCCACTCCAGATAAGTGCCACGTGGGACAGTACATGGCATGTCTGTATGGTTTGGGTTTCATAGAGGGTAAAAGAGATAAGACTTGCTGGAGTTTGAGTTGGTGGCAGTGGTGACAGGGCATTGGTCAAATTAGTAATACAAGGTGCTGCTGTGTGATTATTTGTGTTGGTTGACTTCAGGCACAGCAGAGACTAAGTTCCTGCTATATTCAGTGGAGAGAGAGAGAGGACTCTTCAAAGGGCAGTTGTGTCCTGTTTTTTCTGTTAATGCAGAAACATCTTACTCTTCAGCCCTGTAATGTTAATATCTCCCCAGATCCCCATCTTTCTTGTGGGCTGCCTTGAACATCTCAGCCAACAGCAGGTTTTTGCAAGTTCATTGCAGCTTCTTGGAGAGGCCATGCAATCTGGTGAAGTTAATCAGTCGGTTGCTGGCAGTTAACCCTCCTGCCCTCTTTTCTCTGACACCATGTATGACACAGAGCAAATCATGTCATCTCAGCCTCTATTTCCATATCTGTATGACAGAACAGAATACCATGTGTGGGAACATAAGGAATAATAGTTATTTGCACAGCTCTTTGAGATCCTTAAAGGGAAAACCCTGGAGAGATGTAAAGTATTATTATAAGGGCTGTAAGTTCTTTTCAGGCAGTTAAAGGGATAATAAATTCATTGCCCAGGAGATCTGGTAGTATAAGTTCTCTGCAGAATATGGTAAAAAGGTAAGACTGCTGGAGACCAGGAGCTTTTAAAGATTGATACTGAGCATAAAGGCAATACAGCCAGGGTTATCAAGTTGAGGGTTATCTTGGTTCTGGGTTGAAGTCAGTGGGATTGAAGGAGACTCTGAGAAGGGTCAGTATGTGCGTGTGCATGTCTTTGGGATGGCGGTGCTGTGTGTTAGCCCTGGGGTGTGACTCTCAATTCCCTCCCCAAGGATGGGGTTGTGCAACTTGGAAAGGGGACAGATGGGTGCATGGAGAGCCAGGAACAATAGCATGGGGCACTTGTTTATCTTGCTTGATAAGAGATATGTTCAGCAATTTTTCCCTAGGCAGCATTAAAAGAAGGGAGCACTTGAAGCTTCTTCTAATTCTCAGTTTCCTTTCTAGCAAAAGGGAATGAACATGAGCCCACCAACTTTTTGCTGGTTAAAGCAGCCCTTTCATAAAACACTAAAAGTGTCTGGAGCTTGAGAATGTGCTATTCCCCCAGCAGTTTGTTAGTATTTAATCACATTGTAGCCAGATATTTGGGCCTAATTTCTCATTTGAATTTCTTTGGCTTCATCTTGCAGTCATTGGGTTGTTCTTACGTCTATTTTGGCAGATTAATGAGGCCTTTAGTACCTGCTATTGTCTCCCCACAAAGGTTTTTATCTGTTCTAGTTAAGTCACTTCTCAATCTCCGTTTGATAAACTAAATGGATTGAGCTCTTTGTCACCCTCCAGGGAGCAATGGATCAGTGCTCTCAGCATGCTCTGCATCCACCTTTGGTCTTCACCAGGGAAAGCAGTTGTCCAGAGACCAGCCCCGCTTCGGTGAATTCCTGCTATATGCATGCTTGCTAGCCTGCACCTTTCCCCAGTCAGGTCATTTGTGAGGCTCCAGATTTGCAGCATCCTTTGGAGAGCAGGGTGGGAAGCAGTGTCCGATTGCTCTCGTTGGAGCTGTATCCAGTGGAGGAATTGCCTCTCTGCTCCACTGCTGCTTGTGCAGCCAGGAACGGTAGGCACCGGCTGCTGAGTTACTCATCTGCCTCCTACCCTGCTTGCTCTGGAGCTACCTACACACCATTCCTTGTCCTGTGAAGCTGGAATAGGCACAGCTTCCTGAGTGACCCAAATCTCTCCCTGAGCAATTTGCCCCCTTTATTGTCGTATACCTCTCCTTAGATCTTTTGGCTTTCTGCAGATTTCATTAGTATTAATTTAATTCTTCATATCAAGATTATGGAGGAAAATTGAGTCCAAGCCTAGGAATGTGTTAGCACCACTTGCGCCTCTCCCTTGTTCAGTGATATTCCTCACTGACAGCCCCTTTCCAAGGAACTGCCAGAAAGCTGACTCTTAATCCATTTAACACATGCTTTACTGATATTGTATAGCGCTAATTTTTTTAATCAGAAGGTTGTGAGATACAAAGTCAAACATCTTACAACAGCTAAATATATTACATCTTTGCAGCTAGCCTTATCAACCAAACTTGTAATCTCATCAAAGAATGAAATCAGATTTGTCTGACAAGACCTATTTTCCATAAAACCATGTTGACTGATGTTAATTATATTTCTCTCCTTTAATTCTTTATCAATTGAATCATATATCAACTTTTCTGATTACTTTGCCAGGGACAGATGTTAAGTTGACTGGCCTAGATTCCCTGGTTCAATATTGTGGCAGTTGTAAAATATAGGCACCGGGTTTACATTTTCCTTCTGTGATTTCCTTCCTTTTTCAGGGAACTAGGTAGGCATGAGCTCTAACGTATAGGAGAGCATGGCTGGGGGAGAAAAGATAACAAGCGCTTTGTACAAATGTAAGAGGCGGGGAAAAAGCATACCTCTTGCTTTGGCTATTTGCTGTCGACCTCCCTTTGCCTTTTTTACGCCATGGCTGGGATGCCTTATCCAGGGCATATGCTTGCAGCTTAGTGCACCTGTAACATGGATCTTGGCAAGACTTGTCCCTGAAGAAGTGGTGAAAGGGAGTGGCAGGAAACTACCTGAAGTGGGAACTGATGCAGGACCGTGTGTAGCTGGTTGGCCCTATTTAGGTTGGGAAGCCCAGGTCTTCTGTGTAATGGAAGCACCCAACGACCCACTGCAAACACTCCTGGCATGTGCGTTGGGTAGGACCTCTGAGGTCTGGTTCAGTCATTTGTAACCAGCTCGCAAATGACTTTGCACAAAGATTCTTCTGACCCAAATGTACCTCACCACTGCTGTCTCTCTTTCACAGTCTCTAACACAGTTACTGCTGGCCCAATAATGCACTTGCATCCAGTGACCCTGCTGACAGACTGTACAAAAGGTTGTGGCTTGCCTTTTCTTGCTACCTCTGATGGCCAGCGACTGGCTGGAGTGGAGATGGTACCCAGTATTAAATAAATACTCCTGTCACATTGATGTTGCAGCTGGTTGGCCTGGTGTCCCTGTGGACTGGGCAGCATGGAGCTAAGTGATGGCATTGCCTTCGTGCATCACAGGAGAGACAGTGTGAGGCTGCGGAGCGGGGGGCGGCTCTATCTGCCCTCACCCAGCAGGAGGAGGCGGTGGGCCAGGCAATCACACCAGCAGCCCAGTGTTTTGGGACTTGCTTTTGACTCTGGAATGGAACAAAGGGGTTTTCCCTTCTGGGCTGCAACCTTTCTTTTCCTGTTTCCACACAGATGAATGTTCCTGGATCTCCCCAAAGATTACACCAGCCCCAAAGACACGTGTTCATGCTTTGAGACCAGATTTATCAGCTGCTAGGCTTGTTCCCACTGAATGCACAGGAGAAAAATTCTTTTAGAAGGGCCTTTCTGCCTCAGGGCATCCCAAAGTGCTATTGAACTGGCATGAAGGAGTAGCTACAACCACCCTGTAACATGGTGAGCTTGTAGGCGTGATCTATCCTTGGAGCTCACTGCCTCAAGATATGAAGTGAGGTGAAATACTGACCAAGACTCACGCAAAGCTACCTGGTTTTGGAGGTACTGAGCACTTCCACAGGTATGTTAGATCTTGTTGTGTGTATCCATCCACTTGATCGACTACCTCCATCCTAGTTTCATGCTGCAAAGATACAAACTATTGCCTACTTGGCAAGAGGGCTAGGATTTATTAAGTGAGGAAAATTCTGTGGTTTTGTGTAAAGCAGCTGGTAGCTTTCCCTGGGAGGAGGCATGTTATGGGACTGCTCTGATCCACTGCCAGTCCCTGCTGCAGCGCTTCTCCTGTGAGGTTCCAGACATCAGAAGCAATCAGCGATCTCCTACTGCCTGACAGTGCTAGATTTTTTTTTACCTCTCCTGGTAAGAACTAACCTAGCATTTTACAACTGTATATCTGAAATTAGTAGCAGCTTAATCTCCCTCTGCTGGATCACTCAGAGGTGTAATTGTGCAGAAAAAAGGGTATTAAAATGCAAAACACTCTCCTATACTTTTTCATGTTAAATCCCTTCTTACTTCTATTCTTCTTTTAATTTTACAAGAGGGTCTTTACTTTTTTCCTTCCCCCCATGCGTGTGTCTGTGCATCCTTCATAAAGAGAATGAGCTGGGCACGCAGAGAGAATAATTTCAATTTCTACATAAATCTCAGAAATGAATACTTAAATTCAAGCAAAAAATACATTCTTACACCTTTAATTTCCTCTCTATGAAGTATAATGAAAAAGCCTGATTATTTTTAATTCTTCCCTTTAATAATTCAGCAGCAGAGTGATTTAAAGCTGGGGACGATAATTACCTTTTCACTTCCCTGGTAAATGGAGTTTTAATAGAAATGGAAGCTCAAATGCTGGAATTAATTCAAACAGGTCAGCGTCAGGTCATCCATAGCATCTTCTGTATAAATCATTTATCTGAAAAATGGCCTGCTTCTCAATTTCACAGGAATCCCTACCCAGAGGCTACATTTAAAAAGAAGACGCAATGTTTATATCTTGTAAAGCATGGAGGGGAAAAAAGCCTGTGCAATCCACATCATCTTGGAAGGATTTTTTTAATGCAAATTAAACTGCTAGTTGAAGGACAGGAGAGCCAGGGGCTTGTCTAGATTAGGGAAATTCAGCTGTAGCTACAACGATCATTTACTGTGGAAGCTTATATAGATCCCATTATCTGAGCAGTTTGTGCTACTCAGTCTATTTATCTTCATGCTACACCTGCTACACCCATTTTATAGATGAGGGATGGAGGCAAGCAGGGTCATCCAGAGGGAGCAGAGCAGGTGAGACTAGACCCCCAAAATGGGGAGTAGGCTCTAATTACTACCACATGCACCACTAAGGCCTTTCAGGGAGAGGGGGGAAAAAAAGTCTCTTCAGCTCAGCCATCCATGGAGGTGTGCTTTGTAAAAACAAGGATGAGAACAGGCCAGGTTTAGCCAAGGCTGATCCTGCCCTGAGGATGGTGACCCCACAGAGCTGGTGCACCAGGTCTTCTCCTGGCACAGGGAGAAAGGGAAAGCTCTGATGGCTTCACTGAGGTTCCCAGAGGCTGCACCAAGGTCCTGTCTTAATGGCTTGAACTGCCAAACCACCCCTGTGGGATCAGGAACTCTGCTGAAACGTTTACCCTGAGCAGCCCCAAGGCTGCTTCCAGCTGGGGTTGATGTCTCTGGGCAGGGGGGATGAGCCCACCACCCTGCTGAAGTGGAAGGGGGTGGGCCAGAAGCAGGGTTTGGCTGGAATTGGGCAAAGCATCTGGGGGTTAAATTTTTCATGAGAGCTAAACATAAGCTGCCTGGTCTCTAATTAAGCGCTGGGATGGTGGAACTTTAAAGCACTCCAGCTCTGATTCGCCACAAGTGTGTGGTAATGATTTCTTTTCAAATGTCAAGCAGTTTTGTTTCTATTTCCTTTCATAAATAATTGGTGCTGAGCCGGTGGCAACACCAGCATCCAGCTGGCAGGAGGAGCCTGCGTGATCCGCTTCTAGCATCCAGCCATGCACTGGGGCTGTTGCAGCATATCCCGGGGTGCAGACAGGACTGCATGACTTAGGGTGCTGCTCCACCCTACAGAAAAAAGGGAGAGGAGGGAAAAAGTCCTTTCCCCCTGGGTGGAAATACGTGCTTTGCTGCTATCAGTGCAGGGTACAAGAAGTCTCTGCAATTTCTTTGAGGTTTCCCATTTCATTTTAACAGGTCTTTTGTTTTCGCTAACATTAACCCAGCGTTTACAGAGTGTGCTCATGCAGGGAACTGTGGCTGCACGCTGCAAGGATGGAAGGATGGAGGATGACAAAAGACATGTGCTCCCCTACAGGAATAAGGGGGACACCTCATGCCTGAGGGCCGGGCAAATTCTGGACAACCTTTGCTCCAGTGCTGGATCACAATGGGGAAGGAGAGGAGCATGGAAATGAGAGCTGGGTGGACGAGTTGTTTGCCATCCCATGTGCTGGGGAAGGAGCCTGGTTAGGCAGGCTCTAAAGCGGGTGTGTGTTGGGGAGTTGTTTTTATTGTGGTTCTTGTGGTTCACAAGTCTGTTTGCATTTGCATAATGCAGGATGTGCCTCTGCTTGTGCCAGTACTCGCTGGTCAGCCGGCACAGCAGCGGGACGTGTCCGACAGGCAAGGCAAAGGTGCTTGGTCTCTGCAGACAGAGCGCTCCTGAGCCTTGGCGGAACAGTTGTCCGTCCCCCACCGAGCTGCCACCAGGCTAGCGCTGGCCAGAGCGCCTGCATGTAAATGAGCACATGTCCAGCTGTGCTGTTCTGGCAGAGGTGATGTGGGAGCCCATGGCTCCAGAGGAGTCCTCCCTTTCCTGCTCCTCTGCACGTAAGCAGCAGGTAGTGTCGGGATGCGCTGCCCTTCCTGGAGCTCCACCAGTTGCTGTGTGTGTTTTCTGCCAGTTAGACCCTACGCTAATACTTCTATACCCATTACTGTTTACAGTCATGTATTATACACCATTGCCTGGGGAACTCAAGCAAATGATTGCATTGCTGGAATCTCAAACTCTATCGGTAAATACAAATACAGCTTCCAGACACAGGCAATGACCCAATCCGTCATCAAGTCAAGGAGTTCAAACTGATGTCTTTTTTTGGGGTCCTGCTTAAAATGCTGCAGAAGTGCTGTATGTTATAAAAATGTTCAATACAAGTTGCAGGTCCCTATTTAGACTGACAGACTCCCTAATCGGAAGTTAAATAATGCCTTTTTTCCTTTCCCTCCTTTCTGCTGTCTTCAGGGTTGGCACTGGCAGTACTATAGATGAGAAGTGCATTCAATTAACAAAAAGAAAGTGTTTCAGAAATGTAAAAACTTTGGAAATCCGATCTCCTGGCAGAAAGGTGACCTGCTAAGGGAGATCCTGATCTTACTGTGATGATGAAATTGATCGCCTGTCTTCCAAAGGAATGCTTGGAGTTTTTCAGATTCCCTGGACTTATCCAGCCTAGGAAGGCAGATGCTTAAACCCTGATTTTGCTTGCCTGTTACTGTATTCCTTATTTAGCCCCAGAAATATCTGAAGTGGCTATGCTGCCTATCTCAAGAGGGAAGGAAGAAAATAAATCAGACAAAATAGAAGCTGGGTTGTTTGCTTAAGGCATGTTAGAGAAGTGTGCGCATGGCCTTCTGCCTCAGCTGCCGGGCAGTGCCCTGGCTAATATCTATTTCTTGCTCCCATGTGTTAGATGCCTGCTGGGGACAGCCAGCTTGCCCTGTCTGGGGCCACTGAAGACAGGGACTTGCATCATATGCATTTCACTCACAGACACACTGGCTGGCTTATGTATAGGAGAAGTCTGTGCATGCCCAGGTGTCTGCTAGTGTGCAGCACATACATGTGTACTATGTGCATATAGCTATATCCCCATGCTCTTGTGGTTGTCCCATATAATCCAACCCTCCATCGTGGGAACAAGCTGGAGCAATGCAATGGGATGCTGCGAACAGCCAGGGCTGCTTGTTTCCCAGAGCTTTTCCCCTGTGCTCCTTCATGTCGCTGCTCCCTGAATCACTGCTGGTTGCTGTGCTCTGGCAGGGCAGCTTGCAGCCTCTTGTACAAACAGGCCTTTCCCCTCTCCTGTTGCAGTAATGATGTTTATTGAGTTGCACACACATCCACTCTCCTGCATTTTTCATGGGCCTGCTCTCCAGAGGCAGTGCAGCCTGCTAATCAAACAGCACCAAATCAGGTGATTGCTTCTGCTCCCGACTACAGCTGATAATTACCCTCCTTCCCCTGCAACAAGCTCTGACAACTGCCACCCCATTGGTCACTAGCCACAGATTTAATTGGCAGGTGGTCTATTAGCTCTGCTCACGCAGGCTCTCTGATTAAGTGTTAGGAGAAGGCGGATGGTGCCCTGTCTGTCTGAGCAAAGGAGGGGAGGAAACGGGCTGCGGTGCATGGCAGGGACCCAACCACCGATGGTGTTATTCATCCTGTGATAATAAACTCTGCCTCTTTCCATCCTGTCCTCTTACAGCAGTTCAGCAGGGAGTGGTGGTCATGACAGTAAGGCCTCATCTTACCAGCTCTGCTCTGCGAGAGGACCATGCCAGGTGGAGAAAGATAAAAGGGTGGAAGGGATGTTCTCTTAAAGCAGCCCAGCAAGAGCCTGCTGTGTGAAATAGTCCCCTGCATTTGAAGGCCTCAACCTTGAAAGCAGCGAGGCAGCAATCCTGCTTTGCTTAGAGTGGAGTTTTTAGCAGTCAGCAGGAATAATGAGGTAGGGCAGTTTCTGGCTCTCCAGAGCCAGTGCTCCAAGCGCTGCAACACTCCTGGGTAAAAAGTCTGCCAGAGATACCCCTTTCCCTCCATGCCATGCTTGAGTTGCCAGTGAATAATGCTAGATGCCTTTGCAAGGGGGGAAGGCAGGAGGCTGTGTGCAGTCAGCCATGCAGGGAGCATTGCATCATGTCCTCCGAGCCTGGCCAGAGCCCTGTGGAAACCTGCCCTGGGGGGCTCTGAGAACCACTGCTGTGCCCTGGAGTTACGGGAGAGCCCGAAGGTGCGGCAGGATTGCTAAGTGCAGCCAGTGGTGCTCGTGTGAACCCCTTGGCCTTGTTCCTGGCCAGCCAACTCAGGAGCTGCAGAAGCCCCTCTTCGGCAGCACAGCATGGAGGCACGGCTCCTGCATCTATTGGCACGTGGTGTGGTGGCTTCTTAGAGCTCATCTGCTAAAGGTGAGACGAAGGACTGTGTAGCACCCAGGAATGTGCCTTTGCTGTAATGAACCAATGCTGCAGCCTCGTGTTCCTTCCTCCTCCTTCGCCAGTCACTCCCAGAGCCTGGATTTTTTAATCCCAATCTCGTATAGAGATGGAGCAATCACAAATATAAAACAAACAACAGTGCCTTAGGACTAACAGCCCCTTTCACCAGTGCAGTGCTATCATCTATGTCTTGGTGTGTGGGCACTTACTGTTGCCCTAGGTAAAGGCAAGCTTGGGTCCAAGGGCTGCTATGACTCAGCCCTACCACCTCCCCACTCCCACCAAAAACCACCTTTCCCAGTGCTTGCTCTGTTCCAAGCACAAACTGACATGAAGCATCCTGTGGCCAGGAGGGCTGTTTCTAGTTATGGGGTAGGAAAAGAGCTGCTTGAACTGCTTCACTCCTGGTATGGGATAAGGAGTCTCTGCAACATTGTGGGGGATCCCTGGGGCTGTGTGAAGAGAGAGACGAGCAGGGTGTGAAGGATACATGGAGCTTTGAGAGAAAAAAATGCATCTGTTTTTTCCTACCCTTTGCTAGAGAGTTGCCCTTTACTTTTTGTGATGAATTGCTGTGCTGGTTTTGGCTGGGATAGAGTTAATTTTCTTCCTAGTAGCTGGTATGGGGCTGTGTTTTGGGTTTGTGCTAAAAACAGCGTTGATAACACAGGGATGGTTTAGTTACTGCTGAGCAGTGCTTACACACAGTCAAGGCCTTTTCTGCTCCTCACCCCAGCAGTGAGCAGGCTGGGGGGCACAAGCAGTTGGGAGGGGACACAGCCGGGACAGCTGACCCCAACTGACCCGAGGGATGTCCCACACCATATGACATCATGCTCAGCACATAAAGCTGGGGGAAGAAGAAGGAAGGGGGGGGGACATTCAGAGTGATGGCGTTTGTCTTCCCAAGTCACCATTACACATGATGGAGCCCTGCTCTCCTGGAGATGGCTGAGCACCTGCCTGCCATGGGAAGTAGGGAATGAATTCCTTGCTTTGCTTTGCTTGTGTGTGCGGCTTTTGCTTTACTTATTAAGCTGTCTTTATCTCAACCCATGAGTTTTCTCACTTCTACCTTTCCAATTCTCTCCCCCATCCCACTGAGGGGGAGTGAGCGAGTGGCTGTGTGGGGCTTAGTTGCTGGCTGGGGTTAAACCATGACAATTGGGTACTCCAGATGAGAAGAAATAAGTCTCATGCTATGGAAATATAGTGAAATCTGAAAAGTTGTGTTCTCGGTTCTCTCTCCCTGTGCGGTTCTCAGTATCCTCCCTGAATGCCGTGTGCGCTGTCAGTGCTCATGGTCGTATGCCATCTCTTCATCTCTCCCCTGAAATGAAAACATGTCCTCCAGACAAAGAAACAACAGAGAGCGGTAATTTATGAACACTGAATAATTCAAGGGACTTCCATGCCCTGCTCCTTTTTTGTTATTTTTCCTTGGGAGAATCCACCCCCAACACACACATAGCCCCCACCACGCACACACACGGGGAATGGGAGAGGGGGAGACCCTCCTGGGAGACACAAACATTACACATACTCCTCTTTTCATCCATCCATCCCTCTAGCCATCTCTTCTGTTTAAACGCAACTGTCTCCCCAGCCATCCCTTCCCATACTTTGCTTTCTGTCTTGCACACACACCTCAGCCTTCCTGTGCTTTACCACCACAGTATCCTCGAGTGTCCCTCAAGAGCACTCCATTTCAATAGGAGATGGGACCTGGGAATTTGGCTTTAATATTTCATAAGCTTCCTTCTAAAATGTAAAGTATATTTACGTTGTTTGCATCAACTACCAGGAAAACAAATGCCTTCGATTTGCAAGCAGATCCTAACCTGCTGCCCGTTTTTCCAGGGCTGAGCATAAATAACACAATTTATTCAAAGGAACCCTTTCTCCTATTTACATTTATATTGAATAATTTAAAACAACTTTCTCCACTTCCATAAATTCTTCCTTCTAGGATGGGGGAACCTGTCCATGTCTGAGGAACATGCTTCTAAGGGGAACTTCTAACTACACAAGCACACACATATCTTCACAAATCTGATCGTATGCATGCCTGAGCCATCCTCCAGGATGGACTGACCATACTGAGCAAAGAAAGCGGGGACACTTAGTGTTGGGGTCCTAGAGGCAGGGGAGGCAATGGTGAGCCCAGGAATGAGGGCTGCAAGTGGGATCATCCTGAGGAAAAGCTTTGATAGAGGACATTAAAATGCCAGGGTAAAGCAAACTGAGCACTCTGATCTTGCACTGATAACGCTGTACCTTGTGTGTTCATTTGGGAAAGAGGGAAGAGTTTGTGTCTCGGATGTAAACTGGCACTGCAGCCTGTAAGTTGGGAGAGCACAGGACCAAAAATCATCTGGCCCTTTCCAAATTCTGTTCCTTCCTCTTCTGCCTGCATCTGAAGAGGGGATACGAAGGGACTGCGTTAGAGATCAACACACACAGATGCAAGACTGTAACAGAACAAACTCAGGCTCCGCAATCTTAATGCTGGAAAAAACTTGTAGGATTCAGCTTGCAGAGTGTTAGGACCAAGCCCCTCCCAGCAGCATCCAGGGAGGCAGATCTTCAGCTGGTGTCAATCTGTGATAATCAGTGAGTTGATTTAAACCCACTGAATACCACTTTCCCACTTTCATTTCCTCTCTCCCTGGGCAGGTTTAGACTCTTTGTCTCTTATCTCTTTCTAATCATTTATATTTTCATCACTTTCTCTTCCTCAGGGTTTCTTTGGCAGCATTCTCTTAAGTTTAGTGTGTTTGCTAGACACAGAGTCAATGTTATTATTCTATACTGGCTTCCAGACACATTGTCCATCACTTAGGCATGACAGGGAAGTAAGCCAAAAATTAATCAAGCTATCATACCCCAATGGATGGGGGAATCTCCCTTGGAAACCCAAGCAGGGGCAATCACAGAGGAAATTCTATGGTGAAACTCAGTATGGGAGTGGGAGTCCAGATTAATTAGCAATAGAGAGGGTGGAAGTTTGAATAATGTCTGGTTGCCTAATCTAAAAACTGTCTCTACCACTCTTAAGACTCCAGGTTTTCTTTCCAGCATAGAACATGATTCAAACCTTTACCATGTGCCTTGGACAGCTGATGATCTTTTTCACCCTGTTTTTACAGGACATTAGGTATGATTTTTTGGATTTCTGGATCTGAGCTAATCTCAGCCTGTTGGACCTCTCTGTGTAGTAGACACGGGCTTGACTGCAGTATGTAGTTTATCCACAGGCTGTACTGCAGTAGATGGATCTCCTGTGGCTGGAAAATCTCCTGAGCTTACTTTTGCTAAATGGTAATTGTTAATTTGTTGAGGGGAAGCCAGGGAAGTGGAGGAGGGCCCTTGAAGCAGACAAAAGGGCTGGTAATTGGCCATGCAAGATCCACAGCTCCTCTGTGGTAGGAACCTGCAAGTTTTAGACTTGCAAATTGACTTGAGTATGTTTGGAGAAGGGATACTTGGATGCTGGAAAGTGCTAGCTTTGTAGACTCCTTATCACAAGTGAGGTGAAGAAATGTTGTAGAAGGGAGAGAAACTGCAAGTAATTTGCTTGTGCTTTGGGAATAACTTCTGCAAGCACTGACAAGAATCACATGTAGCTTTATGGAGAAGCCCAGGAACTGCTGGGAAGAAGGAAGAGCCTGATGCAGCACTGGGGAGGAGTGGGAGCAATGGAAGTAGAGAAACAGGCAGAAACACCAGGCAGTGAGGGTAGGAAGCCTCCTCCTTTTCACTGCAGCTTTGATTTGTTAGTAAGAGCAAATTCAGTCCCTCATGTGCCCAGTCTTTGCTTGACTGAGAAAGTGGTTAATTTATTCCACAGAGATAGCAGATCCTAAAGTATGGGCGGTCACTTGCTGGTGACTGCACAGCTTGGTTCAAAAATGCCTAGAGGCCACCAGAAAGTTGCAGTCTCTTATTCAGGTTCAAGGGTGAAGGCTTTGGGACCCCAGATCAGAAAGTCCTTAACTCATTGTTTTTAATGCCAAATTTGACTGATGACCCCAAGATGATTTGTACATAAACTGAGTGGATCAGATCACGAAGAGATGGGAGCTGGTCATGTTGGGCTATCCCAAAGGAGAATCCGAACAAACTGCAGGAATTGCTATCCTCAAATTCGCGTAAATTAGGAGCCATTCAAACGAAGCCCAAAGCACTCATGAACTATTTGGGTAAATACACTCTTAATCTGGTGTTGACTTCATTAGAAACAGAGGAACCTAATTTCTGCTTGCAGTAAAACTAGAGAAAGACGCTGGCAAATCAAAGCTGATAGAGTAACAGAAGTGTTAGTCTTTTAATTGAAAGTGGAATAAATCCACCTGCATATAATACCTCCCCAGAATATTCCTCCTTAAAGATAGCTTCCTTCTCTTTTCTCAGCCATTACTAAAATTTCAAGGTTAGAGATTAATTATAATGGTAATATTGCCATTTATTTTACTGCCAGCTGTACAGGGAGAATAAATCTAGCTTGAAAATAAATTGTGATTACTGTGTCCACACTTAAACGCTTATGATACTGCCTCTGTATTAATGAAATATTATTGACTAATTCTATTGAATTTGGCAAAAGCCCTCCCTTGCTGCTTCCACTGCACTGAGGCACAGATCTTGGAAATTAAACAAGAGTTCAACTCCTGGCATCTAGCAAACTGCAATATCAGAAAATGATGAGCACCCTTTCCTTCCTCTCCCTTAATCTAAAATAGCTTGTTTCCATTCTCCCTTTTTTTTGTCTTGTTTATTCCTCTGAAATCCAACGTGCAGCAGGTACCTCCTGGTACTCTTTTATGTTTAAGGGCACAGATACGCGTTCAACTAACTCCATGATTGTATGGTACTGCTGGCCTCCTGATTGCACAGTAAGCAGCAGATAGATTAAGACAGTGATTTCATGGTTATTTCTCTCTTTCCCAACTGCTGGTCTCTTAGGGACAAATTTGGATGTCCCTTACAAAGCTCGTAATTAGGCAAAGCCTCTCACTCAGACCAGGGGGGATTGGTGTCCCCTGGGAGGCCAAGGCCAGAACCTCTGCACGGGGCTAGTGACCCAGTTGTTAATGGTGTAAGGAAAGGAGCTGGAGCTTCCTGCTCAGGGCTCCGCAGCACCAAGGGCCGCGCGACAGAGCGGATCCCTGTCTCTTACAGCTTGTGATATGAACAGCCGGGCTGGGGAAAGAGAGGCAGATGGTGAGGGAAGGTCCGATTCATTTATCAGGTGCCATGTTAGGAGTGTTGTCCCCTCTGCAATACAAAGGAAAGGATAAACACCTCTTGAGGATGATTCCGCCCACCTACAGAGCTGAATGGCCTTCACGGGAGAGAGGGAGAGTGAGTGACTATGAATGATCAGGGTGAGGGGGAAGGCAGCTCTGATTTCTCCTGAGCTCTGCTCCATCTATCCAGATGTGGCATCGGAGTCGGGAAACAGCTGCTGGACTTAGCGTGCTCCCCTGCCTCATCAGCACGGCGCTCCGGTCAGAGGGATGGCAGTCCGGGCAGCCTTTCCCTGTCCAGGACCATATCGATGTGGCAGTGTTACAGGAGAAAGAGCAGAGTTCAGAGGGTGGCTTCAGCACCCCTCGTAGCAATGCTCACCAGTCCTCCTTGCTGACGGGTGAAGGCATTAGGCTGTGCAGGGGCAGGAAGATGCCTGGTGCTCGCACCGGTCATAGGGAACACAGTGAATAGGGCTGGAGGGAGGTGGTCGGAGAAAGTTGGGAGAAAACTCCTGCAGCAAATCTAGGCCAAGTGAAAGAAAAAATAACGTCTTTACTCCCTGTCTTAGCACCTCTTTTGCCTCTTGCAGTATCCCTGCCTGTGTAACTGCCTGATCGCTATACCCCTGTATGTAATTATCTCTATCTGAAGCCATTCTCATAACTATAAAGACAGATTTCCCATGAGCTGCTGACATTTGAAACTGAGGTCTACAGGCAAGATCAGCCATGAGTCTTTCTGGGGGCTGCAACTGTGCGATACAATGAACAAATCCCACATGGCTGCGCAGAGCATGAAACTCTTGGCTTTATTAACTCAAAACTTCTTTACTGATATTAGACTTGTGATGCCCACAGAACAGATTGCCCATTAGCTAGGTAAATTGTGATGGGAAATGACAAGTTCCTCTTCCTCTCCCAGCTCTCAAAGTCCATCTCAACTGGTGTGTCGTGATCTTACTTTTTCCCTTTTTGTCAACAGGCAGCTAATGCCAGACATGAGGTTTTTAGAATCCAGAGTCAAATCAGGAATGACAAAAATCACAGGGACTTCACAGTCTCTGTTGACTATGAGGCTGGGCCACAGCCCTTTGAAGCCAGTGGGAGACTTTCCTCCATTTGACTAGACATTGTGTCAGGACTTAAAAAGGATTAAAATAGAAAATAAGAGGTAGGAGCAGAATGACATTTTGGAATGACTTGGCAAACGCTGCTGTCAGAGAGCATTGACTGAATCTAGAGCAAACCCAGTACGAGATTCAAAGCTGAGATCCGCTGGTAGTTTCCACTGGATCTTCAAACCACCTTTAGTTGTGAGAACATGTGGGAACCATATGGTACCGATGGCACTTGCCACAAAGCTCGATGTGCTGGAAATTCTGTTCAGGAACCAAGGCAAAATCTTCTTTCTGGATACACTTCCCAAAGACCAAAATTGTGATATCCCTTCAAGCACCAAGCAGGGGCCCATTAGAGCGTTTGTGTTTGAACGTTTGAAGCAATTATTCATGTTCATCCAGCTCCGAATAGCTACCAAACACCATGTGTTTTTCCTCAGTGTTAATAAAAACCTAAATGATTCTTCATTAAGAAGCCCATTAAGACGACTGCAGTTTCCTCGAAGCTCATTAGAGGATATTCTCACCACTAAATTATCACACTGGAGTTTTATAGAAGTCTGAGGAAAGATGCCCTGTTGTGATTAATTCATGATAGATTTTCTCTCCCTTGCTTGCAGTCTGTTCCCCAGACTCGGCTTTGCTAATTTCCCAACCTTTGGGTTACGTGGAGAATAATACTGATCCTTCAGCTTTGTTTCATGGGAACGATGTTCCAGAGCTGCGAGGTGCCGAGCCTGCCATCGATATTTGTAGAGCTTCCCCTCCTCTTGCGTCTTCCACCAGGGCCCCTCCTCAGCAGAGATGGCCAGGAGAAAGCTGGCCTGCCCAGGACAGGGCCTCCGTTGGCACATCTCTGCTGGAGATCGCTGAACCACCTCTTGCCCGTGGGCAGTCCCATGCAAGTGGCATGCAGGGCTAAAGCAATGGTCTTGAGCTCTGCCTGTGCTGCCTGCAGCCTCCTCTGCAGGCACCAAAGGACCACACTGCGCCCATTAACCACACACCCTCCTCTTCCGCTGAGCTGCGACCTGACCTGCTGGCTACTCCCAAATCCTCCCCTGTAACTCTTCCATCTCCAAAGCATTAGGATCAAGAGCAGCCTTGCAAGGCAAAAATCTGAAGACAAAGTGGTAAAAACAATAGCAGCAAACAAAATCATTTAAGCTAAGTCCATGCTGGGTCAGTGTGTGCTCTCCCCACACCAGGTTCTCCTGAACCCAGTGGCAAGCTATAGTTGCTGGGGATCATTGAAGTGTGGGAACACAGGCTGCTTTAACAAAACAGAGCGGCTCTAATCTCCCACTGAGTATTAAAATCTCATTTTATGGTACATTATACACTTGGCCTTTTGAACAATCAGTGACCGTAAATGGTGTTTGCATCCTGAAGCCAGATCTAGGGAAAGAACAAGAGATAATCCGTCTGGCTGGAGAGGATGGAGCGGGAAGGGCCAGCACCACACAATTATTTATGTCCATTCAGAGACACAGGGAAATTAAGTGCATTAATAGGGCTGCCAGGCCCTCCTCAGAATGGGGCTTTAAATGATATTGATGTGGTGCTAATAGGTGCACAGTTTGTCTTTTTTGTATTACAGCTCAGGGCTTGGAATAGGCACTTGGATAGAGACTTTAGGCATATTCTGGCTCTTCGGGGGGATTTGTTTCTAGGGATTTGGAGTTTCCAAAAGCTGCAGAACCCATTTGACCCAACAAAAGGACCAGGGAGGTGTCAGGAGTATGCAGATGCAGTGCCCACCCAACCCAAACCCTACATGGGACCTCATTCAGCATGCCACTGACAGAGCACGGATGTCCACTGTTTTCGCTCAGACTTCATTCACCAGTCAAGGGTCAGGGCACCTTACATCAGGATTTTGCCTGCAGAAGGAATGAAGGACAAGAGGAAATGACCTCAAGTTGCTCCAGGGGAGGTTTAGATTAGATATTGGGAAAAATTTCTTCACCGAAAAGGATGTTAAGCACTGGAACAGGCAAGTGGTTGAGTCCCCATCCCTGGAGGTATTTAAAAGACGGGTAGATGTGGGGCTTAGGGGCGTGGTTTAGTGGTGGACTTGGCAGTGCTAGGTTAGCGGTTGGACTTGATGAGCTTAAAGGTCTTTTCCAACCTAAACAATTCTATGATTCTAAGAATGAATCTGAATAATATCCCCTGTCTGAGGTTGACCTTCGGCAAGCCATGATTTGAGGCAGGCAGAACGTCTCATTTCTAAAAAGTCCAGACTTAGGACCAGCTCTGAAGCACCTGTGATAATTTCTGGAGTTGTTATAAGTAGGGACAGATTTTGTATTTCAGGAATCCTGAATGTGCCTGGATTACTCTCTCCTTGGGGTCAGTTTCCAACACCACAGGGCACTGTCAGGGCTGTTGTCACCCTGTAGGGATGTGCGGGTGATCTGCTGGCCCTGCCTGTACCTGGGGCTCTGCGCAGGACGTTCCTCTGCCTGGGGCCACTTTCAGTGTCAGACAGCTTGGGGAGTGAGGAGGTCAGTTCCTGGACAGGTATGTGCTTTTCCTTTTCTGTCTGGCTTTCTGCTCACAATTGCTAACAGTAGTTGTTTGAATTCATCCCTGAGTATAACAGCAATAATAAAAGAATGTGCAAGGTATTTGACTGAAGTCCACGGGCTGCATACAAATGAAGGTGGCACATTCCCCAGTCAGAGGCTGGGGAAGAGTTTTTGAGGGAGCTGTGTGAGGAACAGCTCATGGTTCTTTCCTGACTGCTGAGATTCTATTAGTAATTCCATCTACCCAATCCATTTTTTTTATTTCTAAGATTTCAGTCACTTCTTATCTTTATGAAGGGCAAAATTTCTTATGCAAGTGTCATGATACCACCCCACTGATTTTTAAGGGACTGTGCTACCGGTGTCTGGGTTGCATTTCATCCTTAAGTGCATTCTGCACCACGTCCTCTTTTTATACAGACCTCTGCCTTGCACATTTGGGGAAGGCTTCTTAGAACATTGAAAGTAACTGGGCAGCGACCAGGCGCAAGTAAATACTGCGTAAGTGGGAACGCCTGTGGAATTCAGATTCGGAAAGGAAAGGAGAATACAGCTCTTGTGTTGGGTTTTTGTGGCAGAAAGCTGCTCCCTGGCATGGGCTGTGTACCACTTGCACGTTTCTGATCTGAAAGTTGATCTGCAAGTGCTTCTGAAGCAGGATGTGCTAAGGCGTGACGGTATCTCTGGAGCTGTCCCCAGGCATTTGGGGCATGCCTTATGCCGAAGACTGTTGTGTTGTGGGGACTTAAAGGGCTTGGCCCTTTTCTGGCCTCTGGCCGCTGCTCCAGGGAATTTCTTCTTCTTTTGCTTCCCTAGGGTTTTGAGACATAACTCCTACAAGAAACCACTTTTTCTCAGGTGACAGAGGCAACCTCTGTCCGCTCGTTCAGACTGTGTGGCTGCCCTTGTAAGGCTGCCTAGGAAATCCCTCCTACCTGCGGATAAAAGTTCCTCGTATGTGGCCTATTCCTTTCAGCTTTAATCTTCTCCAGAATCAGCTATTAAATCAAGAGTGTGTGCGATTATCTGCTGTCATCTTTGGAGGAAAAGGTGCAGAATTTGAAGGCAAATGCTGTTTATTCATTCAGTTCCTTCTGCAGCTCAGGCAGGAACGCTGATCTTGGCACAGAATTAGCGGAGGAAGGGCAGTGCTGCGATTTGTTGGCTTGATTTGACAGGCAATTTTCAGATCTGGATCAGAAAGTTATAGTGAAAGTTTTAGAAGTGGCTGCATTTGGGTTTAACGTTAGGGGAGAAGAGTGTTATTGTTACTCTGGTTTCAGAGGAAAGATAGGAGTTTTCAATATGTCATGGCAGTTTTTAATGATCCAGTTCTATTCCTAATGATCCAGTTCTATTCAACTGAAGCTAGCTGAGACCAGAGACTGGTTGTGCTATCCACTGCACAGGCGTGAAGCAAACACGGTCCCTCCCCAGAGAGCTCAGATATAACAAACATAAAGAATAACTGAGGAAATTAACCGATGGGTAATGAATCACAACGATGGATGTATGTAATACCATTATTTTCTAATTCGCTTCCCTCTGATCTGAGGGTGTAAATACACCACTTAGATCAGCTGAGTGAAGCTGGTCTGGTGTCAGAGAAGTTATTGGGCCACATCTGTGCAGTGCGCGAATCAGTGTAGTGAACTTGTGCACGGGGTAGTTTACAGCATCTGTTTCTTAAGGGAAAACTTTCTCCAGATGTCTTGGGGAAAACACAGGCAGCCAAGATGATTCGACGGCAACTCAGAGATCTAGGCAGGAGCCAGCCAGACCATCTGGGCACGTGCTGCATATGTTTTTTCTCTTTCTCTTTCTCCCTCTCTCTCTCTCTTTTCATGAGCTGAGATAATTATTTCTGTGCATCGTGGTTCTAAAGCGAACATCACTGATACTAGCTCTGCCTGTTATCATGAGGCAGCTGCAAAATTGCTTTCAAATTGTTTTACAATTGGGTTTTGCTTGTGAACCTCTTGACTGAGCAAGGCAAAACTGACATGAGGAAAGCATTTGGGAAGGAGGGAGCAGAAAGGAGGCCAAGAGGTTGAGACTAGGGAGACTGAAGAGATGAAAGGAGAGATGAAAGATGCTGTTTTCAACAGAAGCTCATGGGTCGCAGCAGAAGGGATGGCTTCCTTAGCCTTTCAAAGTGAGAAGCAGCTCGTGTGCTGTGCACGCAAGTGTTGCTGCTGCCCTGTGTCTGTGCCGAGCCTAGCACATGCAGAGCCTGGCACATGGTTGGAGAGGATGCGAAATACTACAGGAAAGCAAATATCTTTGTGCCTATAACACCTGCCCACACGTTATGGTTAAAATAAGTCTGGTTGTTTGGGACAGACCCAGCATCTATTTAGCGTGGTGTCTTTTCTCCAGCAGTGACAGGAAAAGGGGAATCACAGCCATTGTGCAAGCAAGTATGGAACCTAGTAGGAAATGAAACCCTCCAGGTGAAATTGTGTCCTCTGAGAAGTGAAAAGTAATTTTTCTGCTGACTGCATCCGACCACAGTTCCACCATCCCTCATCAGATGCTGGGCCAAAGTTAGCACTGCTGCCAAGGTATTTCCTTGCAGTGCAATAAAAATAAAATACTATCCGATCCAGCAATTCTGATAGCAGTGACTTTGTTTAAGCAACTTTATAATGAATCCTAGTTCTTCTCCCAATAGATGCCTTTGCTATAATATCCTGGAGTAGCAATGGAATAAAATAAATCAGCTTTTACAAACTCATAAACACATAGAAGGGAGTGTAAACCAATTTCTGACCTGGTTGAGGTGCACTGAGATTTCACAGAGTGGCATGAAGCTTGAGTGGATTCTGAAATTGCTCTTGAGCTTGTGAATTCATCTCTCCTTTCTCTTCTCTGCCAACAGAGATGTTGCTCTTAACCCTTTGAAGGCTGTCCATGTATTCACACTTCCTTTTGGTCTCTCTCCATGTATGCGTTCACTGCACTGTGTTGCGTAGGTACGTGCAGGTAAACGCAAGCAGGCACACGCACAGTCTCCTGGGGCATTTTAAGAATGAAAACTGAGAGAACCCGGATTTTCTTCCTGTGTAGTTAGCCAGTCACATGGCATATAGAAATGCTTTTCAGTTTTATTTGTACTACTTTCTCTTGCTGGAGGTCAGACCGCAACTGGGGAGTGAGTGCAGCCGGGACCCAGGCACACTGCGCTGCCTTGTGATAGGTGCTGGAGAAATCAAAAGGATTTCTACCCACTGAAGAGCCATCCCTCTGCAGCTCCATCCCCTGGCTCATGCCTAGAGCTTGCCTCTGGGGCCCGGGGGGGGAATTTTCTTCCCCAGCTGAATTAACTACATGCATCCTCTGAAGGGAAAATGCAGACCTTTCCGCCTTCCCTCCCCGCTCCCATCAGAGAGGTTATTGCTGTAAGCCTTCTCCATCTCCTGGAAAGGCCAGAATAAGCCAGGGAGGCAGGACACCCTGCAGGATGCAGCAGACTGGGGATGGGGTCGGCATGGCAACAGCTTGGCGCGGTGAGCCTCCCAGCCTCCCCTCGCCCCCCAGTACTTGCCCGCATGAAGGAGCAGCACGCAGCATCGCTGTGATGGTGCTGGGGGTCATGCACTTTACCCAGCTGTCTGAGATAATAGGAAATGGGAAAAGTGAGGCTAAATGCTAAAATACTGTAGGTAGCAGCAGGGACAGTGGGTGAGTTGTGGCTGGGAGCACTCGGGTTTGATTTCGGTGATGGTGCCTCCAGTTACCTGCTCGAACTCTGCAAAACACACAGCGCCTGGCCCGGAGGTGGCTTGTGCCATGCAGGTGCTGACAGCACCAACCCTGCGGGCACAGCTCTGACCATCTGCTCGGCTGCTGGAGCCCACGCTGATGGCCGTGTGCTCTGCGTGCCCGGAGCTGGCGGGTGTCTCCTGGCAGAGAGGGGCTTATGATGGGAGCTGTCCTGGCGAAACGCTCACAGAGACCTGCAGGCCTCGCTCTCCGATGAGGGGTATCTTGCTCAGGGTGCTCACACTCAAGAGAGCAATTCTATCCACACTTCTTTGCTGCCCTCCCTGTCCCATTGCACCGTTCACTGCCCCAGAGAGCTGCTCTGAGACGCAGCGGGACAGGCTGAATGGAGCAAGCTGAGATGGTGTTCAGCTTGCTGGCTGCAGATCAGTGGTTTGTATCTCTAGAAGCGTGTGCGACATTACTGGCACAGAAAGGGGAGACAGGGTATTCCCCTGGCTCTGCTGAACAAGTTCTCTGCTCGCTGGGACCTTGGTGGTTCAATGCCACTGAGCAGATCTGTCCTTCCCTTTCTCTCACCCTCTCTCCCTCCTTGCCCATGGGTACTGGCAGGAAGCATGAACAAATCCTCGGTGTTTGGAGCCCGTTTTCCAGACCATGAGTGAAAGATGGAACATGATTTTCTTGGGCAGACTGATTAACAACCCCCCACCATGCACCGAGTCCCAGGAACACCACTGGTGAAGTCCACAGATACTCCCATCGGACATGGTCAGTCTGTTCAGTGCTGCATGTTCCTAAGCACTGCAGCATCTGCTGGGAAACCAAGACACGTTCTCATCATCAGTCTGTCTTCACAGGAAACAAATGCCCATCCACTGTGTAATTAACCCAGTTAATAGAGACATTGATGCATGCTAACTCCATGAAACCAGCTTATTATCTGCACTGCTAATTAACCAGGGGAAAACAGACAGGGGGTTTATGAATATCTGTTTAAGAAGGGGGGAGGAGGAAATGAAAACCTGTTGAAACTGATTTTTTTCCCTGTTCTTCCTTTCCTTTTTAAAGAAGCATGAAAGCAGAAACAAACTAAAGGCACTTATGTCAAGGAACAGATCGGTTTGACAGGCTCAGGCAGAGTTGGCACACTTCATCTGGCCACATCTGGCCTCTGCAGTGGTGAACAGGGAAAGAAGTTTTCTAGCCTGAGTCAGACTCTCTCCTAGGAGTGTTTTTCCTATCAAGCACCATGAGTACCTGTACTGGAAGTGTTGCATTACGCGCACAGCTCTAGCAGCAGAGCTGGGCTTTCCTCTAGCTTTGTGTAGCCTCCCCTGCCTGCTCCATTAACCCTTACCTTGTGAAAGGTGCAGTTTTTCATGTCTGTCTTTTCCAGACCTTGCAGTGTTCATTCACCTGTCTGCCATGGCGAGCGCAAGCAGGGAACAGAGGGACTCTTGCTGCAATGGAGGATGACAAAAAAAGGCTGATTCAGTTGGGCCATGGCTGCTGCTGCTGTCTGGGAAGGTGGTGGCAGACCCAAGGCGTGGAGGGGTCATGGATGGAGGGGGAGTGTGGTTTTGGGAGACCAGGGTGAAGAGCTGCGGGGAGATGGGCTTTGCCATCAATTCCTGTACATCTTTGCGTCACTGTGACCTCTCTGCCTGCCTGGCTGCATTGATCAATGCTGCATTTGAGCAGGTTGCCTGACCTGGCTGCAACGGGGGCTGGAAACAGCCTGAGCAGGGACCGGGGAAGACAGCAGCAGCGATGCAGCATCCAGAACGTGCATCCAGTGTTGGCTCACAAAGCAGAGCCTGTCGCTCTCAAAGGAAGCTCATTCTGGAGTTTGCTGCTGCATTTAGTATTCGGAGAGGAGTCCAATTCGCTGATTGTGCTGATGGGATATGAAAGGCAGGATAAGAGTTTTACTGCAGAGCAGTTGACCTTGCTCCAGAGATATTACCGACACACAGCTGCTATTCAACATTTCAAAACACTATAGTCATTATGTGAATCTGTCTGCTAAGAGAAGCAATTAGACTTCAGAGCATTACGATCTGTTTTTTTTTTTTAAAAAAAGGCACATACAGGTGGCAGGATGGGGGCAGTTCCTTCTCTGTCTCATTTGGTGGGAGAGCTCTGGGGGAACACACAGGGTGCCTTGTTCTGTCATTGAGGGTCCAGACAATGACCCTTCCCCACTTCAAACCAGTTGAAGACAGGGTGACAATGTGGTTCTATAGGTTGCTCATATGGGATGGGAGTTTGCAGTGGCAATCTCCAATGGTCAGACCAGTTGGTGAGGGGTTAAACATTAGAACAAATCCTATAGACCCTTCCAAGCTCTCCTCACTACCATCCTTGGTTCCC
The DNA here is from genome assembly GCA_013401315.1 of Balaeniceps rex. Lineage (NCBI taxonomy): Eukaryota > Metazoa > Chordata > Aves > Pelecaniformes > Balaenicipitidae > Balaeniceps > Balaeniceps rex. Next base: position 506,609 of record VYZW01040881.1, on the reverse strand, counting down.
TCAAGAAGATCAGCCTGCTGCACACAGCTCCACGCTGGGGGATGTTAAAGCCACGGTAGCACGGTTGAACTAATGGCCATGGTCATTTCCCCCTGTGCTGGCTCATAGTATGTCAGATCTCCTCACCTCGCTGTGAGGATATAGGAAGGACTGCTTGGCTCCGCGGTGGAGATGGACAGGAGCATGGCGTCTTCAGGGCTTCCTATTGTGAAGGCGGTTTGCAACCTGTGCAAGAGTGGTGCATCTCCAGCACAATCTGGGGGCTACTGGAGGGGCTCTGATGTGGCGAAAGCCGTATGTTTCTGCTGGAGGGATGTTTAATGATAAAACCTGATTCATGCTGGGCTTTTGCGTGGCAGAAGTTTCTCCCTTTAAACTCTTTAATACCAGCATTAAGTAAATGCAGTGCTCAAACAGGAGGCTCAGATTGACAACCCCAAAGTCCTCACCAGGGCCCCGCTCCCACCTGCCTCACTCCCAGTGAACTCAATAGGACAACTCGAGTGTTTGAAGCTCAACACATGCTTAAGGGCTTTGCTCTGCTGGGGGCCTTCGTGCATCAAACAGGTGATGTGGGCAGCACCAGCTGCATAGATATAATAAATTCATGCCTGATGGTGTTTGTCAGAGCAGAGTTCAGTTTTCAAGGCTTCCTTTTCAAACACTCTGCTGCCAAAAACAGATCAGAGGCTTTGCTGACATGCATGCAGGCAGGGTGACTGCCCAAAGGCCTGGAGGGTGCAGCACCACACTGCGAAGACGAACAAGATGGAGAGGAAAAATGATAGCTGGAGGGCCCCATGCCTTTCCCAGGCTGTGCATCCTGGCTGGTGGAACTGGAGATGGGCGACCCGTTTCACAGGGATCCTTCCATAGGAAGCAGTAGGCAGTACGCCAAAAGGTACAGGCACAGTCAGGGTTGCTGGCTCACTAGCACACATCCTGCAGGGAGGGGACATCACAGGGGGACTCATTGAACACACCATGTCTGTAATTTGGCACGGGCTTCACTTGGACATGTGGTTGACTGAAGTGCAGAGGTGGCAAAGGGGGGGTCTCCCTCTAGCAAGAAGGTGTGAGGCTGATCTCGAGGGCTACTGCAATATAGAATGCTCGAGGCGAGGGAGGGAGGACAGGGAAGGTTTTTGTGCTTACTAGTGAGCCGTAATTATGCTGAAAATCTGTATCACCCATTACACTTGTTCTGCTTGTACAGCACAGGGCTGGTGGCTTGTTTAACAATGCACAGCGCATTGTTCTCGCTCTAGCCCTTAACGCCACAAAATTGATATTGCTTTTCCACGGGCAGAGAGATAAGGCATGTGTTTAGTACACTGTCAGGGCCGTGATACCATCGCCACATGGGGAAATTAAAAATCTCGACATGGCAACAAAGCCCCTCTTCTCTCCTCGGCACGTCGCTGGGCAGCACAGAAGTTCCCAGCAGGAATAGTAAAGAGGACAGCAAGCGAGAGGGGACATGCCAGCGAGGGACACCCTGAAGCTGGGGAAAAGGGAGGAACTCCTTCTGTACAGGAGGGGAGCCTAGGGAAAAACAACTGGATCTCACGGCCATTAGGGAAGTTGAAGTCGCACCTGAGGTTGTCCCCGTAACTTTAGGCTGAGCCTTTAAAGCAACCAATGGCTTTTCTGCCCTTCCCATGCCAGCTCTCCAAAACACACTCTCTCTTTAGCTGGGCACACAGCGAAGTGTGTGTTTGTACGGCGGAGGGTGGGAAGCTGTCACGTGCTGCGGTCAGGAATGAGGGGTGATTAATGGGGAACGAGAGAACTGGAAGGAGAATGGTGAGCATGAGATTGCCTCTGACAGGCAGACACAGTGGCAATTTTTTCACCGAGACGCGTTTTTGTCCTTCACTGAAAAGTGCTGATTTGTTGCAATAGAACTAGTCGAGATTTGGAAGCATTCATGATGAATTTTCCAGGTTGGAAAAACATAGTTTGAAAATAATCGAGGCACCCCAGTCTCATATGATCAAGGCACAAAGTCTGGGAGAGTCTTAGTTGAAATTTACCATTTCACTCAAAGTTTAAACTTGTATGCTTTAAAATACCCCAAAGCTCAAAATCAAAATGGAACAATCTAAAGTTATTGGAGTAAAGTGTGGAGCGACCCAATCTAAACTGTATTTCTACTGGTCATCTTGGGAAAATTGGCAATACATTGAACTCTTACCTCAATTTGAGATGGATTTCTGTCAGTAAAAAAAATTGTTTTCCACCCCATCCTCTTTTCTCTCTGTACGGTGTGACATGAGCACAGCGAGTGGTATGTCTGCGGTGCTCGGCTGTGCAGGACCCCGCGGTCTCTGTGCCCAGTGCACATGTCTATCAGGAGTCTCTCTTGCTGTGCTGGCCGTGCCAGGCTGGGCACCACCTCTGCTGTGCAGGATGGGGCTGCCTCCCCACCTCGTGACGAGAAAAAACATATTTTGTAGCGCTGCAGTGCTCGTTGCTGGTTGGAACAGAAGGAACACCACATCACACGCGGTTTTGTCAGAGACAGATGGCTCCAGGAGGCCCATCGGCTCAATATGAGAAGAATTAATGCAGTTTTAATTAAACTTACTTTTTCTGCCTATGTGGGCCTGGGGGAGAGAAAGTGCTCAGAATCAAAACCCGATATTTTTCAGAACCTGTGGGTTTTTTTCCTGCTCTTTCTCTTCCCTCCCCCCTCTCATTTGCCACCTCATTTCTTTCTTCTGCAGGAGCTGCTTGTGCTCCTGAGCAAGACATCTCATCAGAGGTGTGGGAAAACTGCATGTAGCAGGGGCAGAAGACTGACGATGGGTGGCAGAGAGCTGCTGTGAGGCTGAGGTTGCATGAGGGAAGAGCGGAAGGTGTGAGCGGTAGTGGGAGCCCTGGGATGAAGGTACAGCCGCAGAAGGTGCGGGGTTACCACCAGGTCTGCGTGAAGCAGTGCCACAGGAGCCATGAGGGGAGGGATTACCTGAAGCCAGAATAGAAACAGAGGAGAAGGAAGAGAAGGCATTGGCAGAGCCTGAAAGAAGCTAACACGGGCTTCATCCAAATATTTCCATACTAAAACAAATAAAATTTGTTGCCTGAGATGCCTGGCTCCCCTCCTCAAAGGCTTTCCCCTCCCCATCCTGTTAATGAAGCTGATAATAAGCAGAGCAAATCCTGTTGGATAAGTAATTACTCAGGAGGCTGGAGCAGTGGAACAGCATTCATTTTTGCAAAGCCGGAGATCTCTTTGCTGAGAAACCCCGCAGCCCAGGGGGATGGGGAGGCCTGGGGAGGGTGGTACGCAGAAGGGAAGTGCAGTTGCCTGTCCGGATGGTTGGTGATGGACAGTGAGAAAAAGATGGGGCAGACAGACAAGGGATGTTCAGCTGAGTTTCCTGAGACTGGCCCCTGCTTGGGGTTGGACAAACCTCCTGACCACTGCTGTGAGACTGAAAATGAGGGGAGGTTCAGGTACTGTGGCGCTTGGGGGGACATAAGGCAAAAAGAAGGAGGGGCTGCTGCAAAGAGACGAGCGCAGGTGATGGCAAGGAGAGACTATTGCACAGAGGCAGCTGATTTCAGCTGCTGGGAGGTTTAGGCCATGTTGTCCTGCTGCTTTTCTGGGAAAGTCCCACCACAGACTGGCTGGACGAGAGTGGGTTTCTGTTTCCATGAGCCTCCCTGGCCCAGCACTGCGGCCAGAGAAGAGGCAGGAGGGAGGCTGAACCTCAGCCCTGGCCAAGTCAAGAGAAAGGCGAGAAGGGGGCACTCAGAGAGGGACGAGCTGAAAAGAACTTTCAGGGGCATGTGATCTCTCAGCAACTTTATTCTTTTTGAGGAAATAGCAAATTAATCCCTAAAATGAAGGTCTGAGGGATAATGAAGCCATGTGCCATTAAATACTTTCTTTCGTAAAAGGCTGAACGGGCATTTATTTGTATCAGACAAAACTTTACTATCTCTCATTTTAAAGCCACATTTTGTCATCTAGTAATAGCCTTCATCCCGAAGAAAGCAGCAAAGCAAAAGGGTGGACCATCCACAGGGTAATCCCCAAAGCCAGCCTAAATATTCTGACTTGAATATAACGAACTTCCAAGTTCACCCAAAAGGGAAATAATCAGTTTCTCTGTCTCATCCCCAGAATATAAGTTTTCTCCTGTTTCTCCTCTGTTGAACTGAATCAACCTAGGGTTTATGCACCTCTAGCCAGCGAGATGCTTTCCCCCAGCCTGCAGGAGGTGGGAGAGTGCAGCGGGGAGGCCGAAGCTGCAGCACACCGACTGCTGGGAAGGCAGGGACCCCGCAGTCCTGCCTGGCTGCGGGGGCTGTGTCAGCCCCACAGGCACCTCTGCCTTCCCCTCCTCAACCCAGGCAACCTGGAGAAGAGGAGCAGGACTCCGGAGCCTCTGCTTCATGCCAGTAACGACCCTCTGGAGTATTCCCATTTTCATAGATTTACTGGCTTAATGCTTTGTTAGAATGATAAAAGCTAGTTAATTATCCCTTATGAGAGTTTGCCTCCCCACCTGCCTTCCTCACCCCCCCAGCCCCAGCCTCCCCAGGCTATATATTTATCTTTTGTTTGTTCATTTGATTTGGAGCTGAATAAATTGGAAAAGCTGGAGTGATTCATGTACTGTGGATTGCATATTGATCTGGCACACTTTCCTCCTTAAAGTCCCCATTAGTCATGCCGATCAATGGTTCCTTCTGGCTGGGCATCTGTGTTTGCAGAGCCAAGAGAGGAGGTGCAGTCTGGGGGAAGGTCTGTGCACTTCGCAGCCCCTGCCCGGCCCCTTCTATTGTGCACCCTCTCTTGCCAGAAATTTGGATGCTTAGAACTTTGCGGAGGCAGGATAGCTCTGCTACGTTCATGTCTCCCAGAATGGCCTGGCCCACATTATGTGGAAAAACCACACCAGAGGCATCACGCAGCTTTGGTCTTCAGATGTCCTGGCTCCAAGTGTGGTTTGAGCAGTGTTTCAGATGCTGGAGGAGAGAGCCTGCAAGGGGCTTGTGCAATGTGTGACCCCACTTCTGTAGCGCTTTTAGGGATCCCCTGGCTGATAACAGAGTATTCGCAGCATCTGTCTCCATAGTGATGTCTTAACCTTTAACTTCATCTCCTGGATCCTCTCCTGAGCTAGCAATGCCTGAAAGCACTCAACAGAGCAACTAAAAACTACATGTTTCCAACTGCACCAGCTGCAACAAAATACAATTCCTCCTTACCTGCTACAGAGGTGGAAAGGGACATCCACCCGAGTTTGTGAGTAGGTATGTCTCCAGGCTCACAAAAGGAATTAGTGGTTGAAGCAAAGACTTGATCCCGACCACCCTGTGCACTCTGTTTAGCGTTTCCATTTTCAGATGGTGCATCAAAAAAGCTGCTTTAGGGGTGAGGAATTCAAGAGCTTGCTGGTCCAGGTGGAGAGATAGGTGCTGTGCAAGGGGGACTGGAGGGCAGTGGGTGTTAGCATGCTGGAACGTGTCTGCTGACACCTGCTAGACCCTGAACACCGATGGAAAGCTTTCCCAGGTACAGCAGAGCAGGGAGCTCATTTGCAGCTGTAATAGTTATTCCACAAGGTGAGGGGGACTCAAGTACAGGCTGGCTGGACACAATGTGCCTTAGATTCAAAGGTTTCAGACTTTCCTGGCAGGAGGCAAAATGAACGCAGGAAGATTTGCAAATTAAAAGCAAGGAGGATCAAAGGCAGCCGAGGTGGGTGAGGGACCAGGAGCGGGAGAAAGGGAAGGGGGCCTTTCCCGGCTGCACCTAACAGGGGGCTGGTGGGCATAGCAAAGGGGTGGCCTGGAGTGGAGTCAACACAGGTACACGTCTTGTACCCTACACCATATCACACCCCAATGTGCTCCAACAGCCCCAACCTGCCACCCAGCCGCCAGCCTCCCCAGCTGTCTCCTTCCCTCTGCTCTGGCTGGGGAAGGGAGGTGGCAGGAGCCAGGCATGCTGAGGGGAAAGGGGACATCCCTGAGCGTTGGCAGCCAGTCCTGTGAGAGCCTGCCTAATGCAGTAAACACTTGCAGGAGCTGATGTTGATTGCGTCTCTGCCAGTGCACTTTTTCTGATGGGCATCAAAAGTCAGGGGGTGAAGTAACATGTTATTTTGCGGGCTACTAGAGAAGTATTTCCTCCTACATGGAAAAACACAAGGTTTTCCATCAAGACAGGGTGCTGTCAAAACAATATCACTCTGCACTAGCCTAGCATCTTACAGCAGGGCTTGTAAAGTACTGTACTGAGGTACAGCAGCATCATCTTCCTCAGATACAGACACACCCAGCATCTCCACAGCTAAATGGGGCCATCTGACAGTCATCAGAGCGCCATCAGCACCACCAAATCCAGGTCTCAACCTCCTGACGCCCTGGTTTTTGTCTGAATCACTTTCACACATGGCTGGGTAATACCATACAGGAATCTGGATCCATAACACATTTTTCAATCCCCTGGTGTCGGGAAGCAGTTTTAAGCTAGATGCTGAGGTGGCAGACACCGAAATGCTACAGGTCAGTGGCTTTCAACCTGCATTTTGAAGATTGTTGAAGGTCAACAGATTATATCTAAGGAGCTGCAAGAAGAAACTAAGAAAAGCCAACTTGTTGTCAGCAGGCTTAACTGAGGTCTTCAGGGGTCAGAAAAACTATTCCTCCATGGGAAACTTAACAGGATCAGAAATCAAAAAAAGACTGAAAGCTCAGTATGTGACTGAGGCTAAGTACTCAAACACGAGAATAATGCAGGAGGGCCTTTTATTCTGTTTAATTTTAAGGTTTTTATATTTCTTTCAGGCTGGGTTCTCCTCAAGAGGCCCAGGCTTTATGTCCCACGCCATACCTCCTTCCGAGCCAGGCAAGGTAGCTCTGACCTACTCCTGAAAATAGCAGGTCTGCTGGAAGCAGATGGTTGTTCAGCACTGCAGCTCATGCTGTCCTGATTGTGCCCTGAGAAAGGGACCAGGTGCCCCCTTAGACGCCTCCACTTGTCCCATGGCTATTTCAGAAGCAGGAGCAGTTCACCCCAGGTTCAAAGCCACAGTTTCACCCACACTAACAGAGCAAATTCAATTCATTCAAGTTGGGAAGCCTTCCTCTGCCACCGTCTTAGCCTTGGGCCATAAGCAAGTCCCCTGCTCTTTCTTCAGGACTGGTCCCAGCCTGTCTCTGCTGGGAGCAGCATCCCTGGGAGCAGCATCCCTGGGAGCAGCAAGGAGCATTTGTCCTGTGCTTCACCGCATGCCGCAGCCCCAGCTGGGCCTGGCAAAGATCTCGCTGCATCTCAAATTTTCCATGCAAACTTAGTCCTCCCCTGAGGCTGCTGGGAGCTGACGTGTCAAAGCTACGTGTGGGCCCGGTTGTGTCCATTCCATAGGGTCCTCTTCTTTATGTCTATGCCAGATACGCAGCAGTAGGGGAGATGGGTATGCCTTGTCCTCTCAGGCTGATAAAATCCTTCAGCAGCTTCGGCTGTGCTAACATGTTCTGCCTGCCAAGTTCAGGGTGATCGCAGCATCTGACAGACAGCAGCTTCCCTGTGTGTTAAACATTAATAGCTTTCCAGCTTTGCCTCTGGATTTTCTGTTGCTAAGACCCGAGCTGCCTCTCTGGAGATGTCAGTCCGCGACAGAACAATTACTGCCCAAGCTCCACACTTCTGAAGAGGCCCGACGGCTTCAGCACAGAAAGGGAATGGGTTGCCCAAGAGCGATTAAAGGAAATCTGGGGGCATGAAGGGACTGAATTGAGGTTGTGTCGCACAGGGGGTGGGGCAGAGGACAGCTGCCGAGTGGTGGAATCTGTCTCCACTGAGGAAGATGAGTGGTTTGATTTCAGAGAGCTATCATCTCCAATATCTGATTACTCATGGTAGCCTGGACAAAAACTAGGGCCACGGTCCAATTCTGCCACCATTTTATCTGCCTCCTCTACTCGCCTCATTTTGAATAACTTCCCAAGTACCCATCTGCATCCTCACCTGATATATATCTGCAGACTCTTGGCTCTCTGCTCTGCTCCTCTCCAGTGATGGCTGCTTTTCAGGGAAGCTGCTCAAGGATGTAAATATGGCAATGTTGTATAAAGTCTCAGCAGCTTTCTTTTCCTTCTTCTTCTTTTGTATATGATTCACAATTTTGTCTTTCGGGAAAACTCATGCCAGTAAAATATGTCTTCTCTGTGAAATTTCGCCAAGCTGAGGGTTTTCCCTGATGAAAATATCTGAAACTGCAAGTGTTAGAGGTTTTGGTAGAAATCTGCCTTCATGATATCCACCATTTGGAACTGATTCAACATTTTCTTCATGGCCACGTGATCTTTCACATAGGCTAGATTTGAAAACAAACTCATTTTCTCTGCCAAAAAGGGAGGAATCCTTTCATGAAAACAGGGTAAGTTCCAATTCAGCAATGATCCATGTAAACACAAAAATATAAGGTGCCATCTTTCATAAACCTAGGCATTAAAAGATCAGCTAACAGAAAATGGCATGATTGCTTTGAAACCTACATCACTCGCGCTGTTGGATGGAGAAACACGGACACGTGAAATAAACCCAGCAGGACACAAGTGTTAATTACTAGAGAAACAGTCCTTTCCTAAACAGTGTGTGCCTCTACGTAGGTCTCTCTCTGACTCTCTTGCTCTTTCTTCTGGCTCATGAACCACAAAGGTGTTTCTGCTGGCGTGGAGGACGCCAGCTCAAGGCCTGGCCCAGACCCGCAGGAATTGGAGAGAAGGGATGCCATCGAGCCTGCTGCTTCGGACTTCAGACTCTTTGCTAGTCCCATACCACTTGTCAGCACCACAAGACTTCGCACAGCCTCGGTGTCCCTGCCGCAGGGACAGATGTCTGCAGAGGCAATAGGAGGAGTTGCTGTGCAAACAGTAAGGCAGGATGGGGACCGAGCAGCTTAGGGGAAGGGGTCCTGCAATTCGCACCTCCGTGGTGTTTACTCTCTGCTGCGAGAGGACCAGACCAGCGGGGAAGGACCAGACCAGCGGGGAAGGACCTTGCCCGTATCTGGAGGTCTGACAGTGAAATCCTATGCACTGATTTCACAGATCTTTCTGTGCTAGTTTGCATGTGACAGGAGGCAATTCAGGCTCCCTGGCAGAGGGTTTGCCTTGTTCAATAGGCAAGCCCAGCTGCCAGCTCTCTGACTGCATCAGCCCTGGGCTATCTGACGAGGCAGGGTGCCTTGGAAAAGGCATTCCTCTTCTTCAAATGTTTTTTTTGGGTTTTTTTCTCCATGTTGCAGATGGGCACAGGCAGAGAGGTGTGTGGAGTGAGGGGAACTCCAAACAGCTTGCAATTTGAGGCATGGATTTAGCCTTGAGGAAAGCACCGGCTCAGCTCGGGACAGCTGTGGCCCAGGGACAAGCGAGAACAAGATCTCTGTCATGCTGATTCGCTTCCCCTGACACCAGTAGCTGCCAAAGGGGCACAGCACAGCAGCACTACAGGCACTTCTCCCCCGAGGAGCTGCGTGAGACTTGTGTGCTGGCTGTGGGGTGCTGCAGGGTCCCCCTCCCTGGTCACGACTGGCACCGTGTGAGGAGAACATCCCTCCGTGGCCCTGAAGCTTAGTATGAAGTGGAAACCCTGAGAGTGTCTCCAGCCTCAGCAGCTTTGTGCAGCAGAGGTTCAAAGTGACGCAGGCACGCTCTGCAGGGAGCGTGGGTAAGCAGAGGAAGCAGCGTGTGCAGGGTGCTGTGTACAGCCGCTCACCCCTAAGCCCCTGCGGGTCGGAGGGACTCAGCAGACCCTTCCTCACCGAGGGGAATGTCCCTCTTCTCTCCTCTCCTTTGCTGCTCAGGGAGGAGCACTGGCCCTTCCCTGTGCCCACCTCCCCCTGGCCCCACTCAGGGCATCCGTCGCTTGAGTTCACTTAGAAGCTCTGCCCACAAATACTCACTTTTTATAGCTGCAGCCAGACTCTGAGGGATTATATGGCCTAACGGTTCCATCCATTTGCTTTTCTAATAGTCATATTAGTAATATTGTGAGTGCTTGGAGTCACAGATAAATCCTAGTGCTATAAACCCACTTCTGCATTTCATGCCACAGAGCCCTTTTCACTCAAGTCACTCCTCTGGCACAAAGCTCTCGTCTAGCTCAAGGCATGTATCACCATCCTCCAGGGCCCTAACCGAATTCGTTGGAGACAAGGCCTGTTGCTTTAATCTGTAGATGAAGTTTTCCTCCACTGTTTCCGCCCAACATACACGCGCACTTTATTACAGAGCAAATGAAAGTGTCTGTTAATTTCTCACTCGGTTGTTTATCTGGTGAAATTGTTGGAAGGGGAGAGAACAGATAGATGCTCTCTTGAAAGAAAGACAGAAGGAAGGAAGGAAGGAAAGAAGGAAGGAAGGAAGGAAGGAGCGAGCCTGTTGGTATTTCTTTTTCTGGCAGGAGCAGGGAGGTGGATGCCCTGTGGGGCATGGGGTGGGAGAGCTTTTTAGGAGACTGATAATGGACCAGCCCCAGGGATTTTATTTCTGAGATGCCTCAGGGCAGATCCAGAGCATGCTCTGGCTGCTGGCAAGGTCAGAGCACGAGGAACTGTGGCCACCAGACTTGGGGGTGAGCTGCATCACCCCTTGGTGCCTCAGTTTACCCCTGTGGCCAACAGAGCCAGTGGGGCAGAACCTTCCTCAGACCACGCTCTGCAGCCACACGATGAAGAGGCCCCTCATGGTGCGGAATCACTTTTCACATAGGTAGCACTGCTTTGGTCACCGGGTCTGGTGAAAACCTTCCCTTTTGCCACGGTCTCATTTACCAACGCAACCACCCCAACTACTTAACCTTCCCTGATGAAAGTAACTTGGAAGACATGAGAGCAGAGGGAAAAGAAAATAAGGTTACATATTTACCAGCCCGTTAATATTTATGAGGACTACGAACCAGATTAATTTCCATGCACCATTTCACCTGCAATGCTTTCCTTCCATATTTATGTAAGGGGGAAATAAATAAACAAACAAAAAAAAGAAATCCAAGTATCTAGCTTCTTTTAGGTGGTGCATGACCCATCTGTCATTTAAATCAGGGTGCTTCGCTGTGTGCAGAAAGAGTCTTCCTCTGCGTCATTTTGGTCAGTGGGAATCATTTTCCAAGTTTCAGGCCAAGGGATGGCTTCCCTTTCCGTGCTCTGCAGCCATCTCCTATGCCAGCTTGGGGATCACTAGCTCCGTGTTGCCACCTGGCAGCAGGGATTCACAATTTGCCTGGTTTTTAGGATCCAGAGACCCAGGGGGATTTTTTGGGAGAGCCAACAGCAGTCCCTGCAGGATGGGGCTCCTTACAGTGGATGAGATCCCATGCTGGGCATTAAATGAGAGAGAAAGAGAATTTTCTGCTGCAGCAGCATCAAAGGGTTGAGAGTATTATTATAGGGGCAAGATAGCCCGAGAGTGGGCTTCTCCTGCGAGTGGTGCCATGCAGACCTGTGGGAAGCAAGACCCAGAGGTGGGTGGGAAGGGGCCACCCTCAGAGTCACAGAGGAAGCGAGAAGCAGGGCCAGTGACAGACCCGCTGTACTGACAGACCATGTACAGCACCGTCCGTTCGACTGCACTGCTTCAACCTAATCCCAGGTGGCTGCAGATCTGTTATTCAGAGGTACAACTGCTGCTGTTTGGGTACTGCCGATCCCCCAGGGAAACATTTTCTTATTGTCTCTAGCAGAAACATAGTCAAGTCTGTTTATAAAACTAGTTATTGGTATAAATTAACATTTAAAACCCTCTACAGTTTACATTTCCATTTATAAAATCTCCTGTTAGGATTATTTGATAATGCAAATTCTCATCTACTGCCTTAATAGACCCTTCAGTGTTGGGGTGGGTTTTGATTTCAGTTGCTTTTTTTTTCTTCTTCTAGTAATAGGATCTGCTATACATATGACAGATTTGTCAGTGGAATTTTAACAAATAATATTAAATGAACTTTAAATGCCATTTGTATCATCAGTTTTTAATTTCAAAAGTGTCACCCTCTTGCATTTTGGGAATATGTAAATTAACAGTTCACCTACTAAATTTTATGGCAGCCCAACGTGTCTAGAATACTTTCTGCTGTTATTTCTGTTTATTTAATCCTTGCAATATAAGGGAAAGATTAGCTGTTCATATTTCGTATATTTGCTTTATAATGGCTTGGTTTTTTTCATTAATGAAATGATTTAGAGTTATGCAAAACAAGGTACAAACTATATTGGAAGTTGACTATGAAATACACAGCTCGGGGGGGAAAAAACCCCGGGCTAAAGAAACAGAAAGATAGTGCTGTGCAACAGCATGTGATAAGAGTCTTTAAACCCCTATATTCATCTGGCTCGACAATGAGATACATGGAAAAGAGACACTGACCGTGCATGTTACATCTGAAGTGTAAGAAGGGAGGACAGCTAATTTGAACATCCAGACTCTGTTCCGTTGCAGAGCTTTACATCCTGGCAAACCACTGTTCCTCTTTGAGAAAGAGCAGTTCTCACACGGTTAATACTTTACTTACTTTTTATAAGTGTTTAAGGACCCCAAAACGATGCTGCAGAGATTGAAACTTCATTTTGGGGGAAGCTTGCTTAGAATTGTTGATAGCGCTTGCAGGGAAAAGGGAACAGGAAGGATGGTCTTTTCAAGTGACAGGAATGACACAGGACTTTAATAAAGCTCCAAAGGGGGAGGTTCAGAGAGAAAGGAAGACTTCATGTGATCTGAAAAAGTGGGTGAAGTCTGATAGGAAACAAGTTGGTGTGAAATGCCTGCAAGCTCCTGACCGGCCGTCTCCCTGAGCCTGGGCTTTAGGCTCCGCATTCATGGAATCCAGTCCTCACGGGTTCTGCCCTCCAAAGCAACACCCGGGGCACCCTCTCTGGACCCCAAACTCCCCAGGTGCCCCCCTTGTCCATACTGGCCGCTGGTCTGGCTCCCAGCAGGACAGTGCAGGCATGCAAAGAGGAAGGATAGGACCGGTCCCATTTCAGCCTGTTCCTACCTGAGCAACTGGTCTGCTCAGCCCTTTGGACTTAGCTAGCCTAGCTTGCAGGGTGGGAGACGCACATCCTGAGGGAGACGATTGTTCCCGCTCAGTGGAAGGGGAAAGCTCTGTGCTGCACCTCAAGTCCCATGGCCATCCATAACGGGCTGAGACTCCTTCTGGCTGAAATCAGCCCTCACTACGTACAGAGGGCACCATGCTGTTCTGCATCCAAATGGGATTGTGAGAGATCCGCCTGAACGTACCGGAATCAACCAGCTGTGTGTCTGTACGAGTGCTGGTGGGAAGGTTTCCAGACGTGCTGCCCTTCTCCCATGTATGCACAGCTCTTCCAGATGGGCTGCTGCGGCTGGGTGCTGGGAATCGGCCAGCTGGGGGAGTGGAGCAAGCCTGAGTGCTGGCGAGAAGGGGATTTGGTTTTGGAGGCATTTCTCTGCGGGACAATGTGGCAAGGCCTTTGGAAACAGGCTGAAAACTCACGTCCTGGCATCGCTTAGATAAAGAGCACTGTGATAGGCACTTTGTCAAGGTAGGACAGAACAGGGAGGCCCTATCAGCAAAGCCTGAATCCCATAGGGACAGTCTGTCCATCCCACCTGCGTGTGCCCCAAAACACGGCTGCCATCCCGACCCCTGGGGACTGACCAGGGATTGGGACCCTGTAGCACTTGTACAGGGAGTGTGGGGAGAGTGGAAGTCCACTTTCATCCACGCAAGCTCCCTGCCACACATCTCTAATGAAAGAACCCTCCTGATCACTTCATCACTTCATCAGCCTATCACTTAATCAGAGAAAATTAATTTAAGCAGGGAGAGATGCATCTGTCATGAAGCTGTCCAAGTGAGGGTTCCTCTCTCTCTCTTACAGGCCCTCACTTCTCCTCCAGCACAGTGGGATCCCTGGGGGCTTGCCAGCAAACTTTCAGGTGCATCTCCATTAACTACCATAAGCTGGTTAACCACACAGTAATCATAAATCCCTCTCATTTGTTACTGGCCAGTGATTACAGTGGCAGCAGGAGAGGTGTAGTCAAAGGGAGTGGAGAGACATCGATTCCCATCGCAGGAAGATGGCAGATCATCAAACGCAGTCTGCTGCTTGTGTGTGCCTGGGCATGCAAGTCTTCGCACAGATAATGACTGGAACAAACGTTGATTTGCTCAGACACAGGCTTGAGAGGCTTTTACAGGATGCTGTGCCTTGGGAAACCAATACTGGCACTTGCAGAGAGAAGGGAAAGAAGAGGAATGCCTCTATGGGTGAGAGTGTGGCACTGGTGTTTGTGGTTTGGTGGCCCAGGACGTGGCGTTTGGTGTTGGTCAGGGGGAGGGCTGGCTCCTGCTGGGGCACAGCCAAGAGCCTAACGCACGGTCTGCTTCTCTCCTCTCTGACCTGAGGCATCGAAATAGATCTATCCCTTGAACTCGACTGGCAGGGCCAGACGTTTCTGCAAAAGGCAGAGATCTGGCTTTTCCAGGCAGGGAACACAGGACATGAGAGTATCGGCAGGCTTCAGGGCGTGTTTCAAGCTGGGGAGGCCAGCCCTCCCCTGGGCACGGCGTCACTGTCGTACCACAGCCAGCAGGCACCCGTAAGCACGCGGTGTCCCCTCGGTGCCACCGAGCGGAGGCAAGCGGTGACTGACACACGTGGACGTAAGCAGCTACCTTGCACTGGAGTTCTTGCTTCCAGAGGAACACAGCCCCTTTACAGCCAGATAAATAACTCCCTTTGGATCATTTTGCTACACCGACTTCATGACCCATGCCAACGTGCTGAAACACAAGAAAGGATCATCATGTTAATTGCAATCCGCTTGTTATGCAAAGTCATCAGCAGACTAATGTCCCATGTTATTACCGGGAAGTGCAGACACCTCAATTCAAGCAGGAGCCAGGATGTGTGCAAAGGCAGACTGGGACCTGGCTGGCAAGCTGGCTCGGCTCTGGGGGTGCCTTGGGAAGGCAGACCGCTCTCTCATGTTATTGCTGGAGTTAGCGACTGTGACGGCAAAGGGGAGCCATGCTCATGACTGAAGGAGCACAAAACACTCTCCTGCAAAAGCCTCTCTGTTGCTCTGCCACATTGTTCCCCAAGTCTCAGTTTCCTCCTCTTCCACTGATACCTGCTAAGCCCATAAACCACTCATCATCATCATTGCCCCGAGACATTGTCCAGGCTGTGCAGTCTCCATCCTTGGAAGATTTCAGGACCAAAGAGGATCAAGTCCTGAGTGACCTGCTCTGAACTCACAGGTAGCCCTGCTTTGAGCAGGAGGTTGGGCTAGAGACCCCCTGGGGTCCCTTCCCACCTGAACTCTCCTATGATCACAGGCACTAAGCCCTCGGCCGAAGATGGCCCATGTTCGCCACACCACGGTTGCTAAGGCCTCTGCGGATGAAGAGTTGCAAAAATACACATTTTTGGGTCACTGGTTATTTTCTGTTGTTGTTTATTTCAAAAGAACTGGAGGATTTATTTGAGTAGAAACATGCTGGTGGGATGAATTACACTTGTCTGTGGTGTTTTCCCGCCCCAGCACAGGTTTCTAATGGGGGTGGTATTCCCTGGAGGATTATTTGACGCCTGTAAGCAGCTTTTGATGTACTGCAGCACACAGTTCTGGAAGAAGGAAGCTGGAGCCAAAACAGCCGCCTGTGATTGCGGGAAGCACACGCTCTGCACTGCACTGTTGATCCCATTCATTCTAAGTGAATGTAGGGCTTTTGAAATGACACTGATACTAAGTAAGCAAAATGTTCTGCTTAATCACAGGCGGTGTGTGCTCCTGAGAGAGATGGAGCCAGCTTCTCTCTCACACCCAATATGAAACATCCGGAGCAAGATAAATGTGCTCTGAGTCCCTCTTAGGGAACCACAGTGCAGCAAATGTTTGTCCAGAGGAGGGACCCCAGAGACACTGAAGGATGCTGCCTGCTTAAGTAGGACAAAAGAACCACAGAAAACAGAATGCCCCCTTGAGATGTCACTTGGTATCAGGAGCCTTGGACAGACTCAGCCACCCATGAAAACAGAAAGCTACCCATGCGCCCGGTGCGAGACAGCTTTACGCAGACCGCTCTGCCTGGCTGCAGGGCAGGGCTGAGCTGGGATCCACCTTGCACAGCAGCTTGGCTGAAGAGGATGAGCAGGAGCCGGAACCACCCTGAGATAGGTATTTTTTAAAGAGAAAATCTCTTCTTAACACAAAATACCCTCTTCCAGCCCCTTGTCCCAAAGTGACTCATCTGGGTGGCTGAGCCCTCTGTGGTACCTGCTGTCGTCTCTCATGAGAAAATGCTGCTGGAAGAACACTCTGGGATGCAATAATTCAGGTTATTTCTATACAGAGATCCCCCCCCTTGCATGTCAGACAGAGTGGTACTCAGAACTGAGTTTCAACCAGAAGCTCTGGATAAAATATTGCTTGTGGTACAGTGTCAAGTGCGTCACGGCAGAATTGCTGGCGAAGTGGAAGGGCCAGCTTAGCAAGGCCTACATTTCTCTCAGTGCCCTCCTTAGCTCACAGCTCTCCAAAATTGGTGACCTCCCAGACAGTGGGAGAGAGACAATTACCTTCCTTTCTCGGTCTTCCCCTCCCCTCCCTGGCCCCCTGCTCACACATCCTGCCACTTTCCCATTTATTTCTTTGCCTCTCCTTTTCTCCGAACCTCTCTTGTCTTTTCTCTTTAAGCTGCAGCGGCAGTAGTTGGGTTGTGGGAGCTTTCAATTTCCTATTCAGCGCATCATGGAGCAGTAATTTTCTGCACTTCCATAATTAGGGGAATTTTAAGCAAACTACCCTGTGGATGATTACAGCCGGATTCAATTTCTGTTGCTTTGATCACCAAAGGACGAAGACGCTGCTTGAATATTTGGTTATGTGCTCTGCCTAAAGAAGAACCTCACACCAGCTGCTTCCTTCCTGTCTTCCCTCTCCACCTCGCTCCTTCCAGCCCCCACCACCCCTCCCTGCCAATTCAGAGATTGTCTTTCTGCTGCTTCTTTTCTTCAAGTGGAAGAAAATGCCCCTTCCCAAAAGACGAAGCTCTATTAAAATCAGGATGTTTTCCCAGCTAAGAGGCAGCATGATCTGATTGCTAGAGCAGGGCAAAAGGAAAGCGTAGCCAGGGAATTTAATTTCCAGGCATGTACCTCCATTCCTCATCTATAAAGTGATGGGGCCAAGGGACAGGGCATTAATTTGCTGTTCTGCTTTGTAAAGGCTCCTGTATGCAATGTTCCAGGGACAAAATACAAGCCTGACTTCTTGGGTCTGCAAGATGGTTTGGGGAACCCTACGACATCAAGGTGTCTTTGAAGTGATAATTGGTTCTTCTGTTTTTATCAGCTTTAACACCCAGGAATAAACACGAGACCTTTTGCCACCACCTTTTTGCTTCAGCCACGCTTTAGCTATCTCCTTGATTATCTACTTTATGCTCCAGGGCTGGAAATTCATCCACGAGAGAATGGTCGATTGCAGCATTTAATCGTTTATAGTTCCAGAGAGGGGGAAATGACAGAACACGGCTGAAGTGGCTGAGGACACCCTGTGTGCTACCTGAGCCTCCACGAATGTCCAGTGAGGGCTGCAGTGAGTGGGAAGGATGTAGGGCAGGAGATGTAGGGAGATGTATGTCAGGATTTAGGAAGACAGAACAGAGGAAAGGGGCTGGGACGGTCGGTAGACGAGTCGGACCACAGCAACTCCACTCCAGCTCACGTACACAGGTTGTGGCAGGAGGTGCTCCAGACCTGCCACGGTCCTTCCCCGCACAGGGGAAGGTCAGACCTTTCCTTCCACAGGTAGCTGTTCTCAGTGGGAGAGCACGCGTAAGGAGGTTCTGCCTTCCTGTTCCCAAATGTGAGCATGATGCCTGTCAGCTCCGGTATATTAATAGACTATTAACGCTTCCAAGTTTCCTGAGCCACGTGTATGGGTTTTCCATAGGTTAATTAGGCCATATTTCAGGATAATTACAGCTGTATATTTCTACACTAATTAAGTGGCTTTAAAACATACCCACAATGTGGCTCAGTGAATCATAATTAAACTTCCTCTGCCTCCTGCTATACACTATGGAACTAATACCCATAAAAGACCCGAACGCTGCTCCTTGCCAGCAGCAAATTAGAGCTCGCAAAAATAATCTTATGGAATGTATCTTTTTTATAGAATCATGTACAAATTAATTCAAAATGAATATTACATGAGTCATCAAAACGCTTCAGCTTCCTTCTCTTTATTTATATTTATCCTCCCACGTGAACTGTCACCTGGTGGGGACGGCGGGGAACCAGGGTGAGGGGAGAGTGACTCATTCATGTACCGTTCGCCGACAGCAGTGTGCTTTGCTTTTCCCTCCCTTTCAGCTGGGGAAGGTTTAAGGTCCATGGGAAAATTGATGGTGAAATATGCGCTTATTTTTTCCACTTCCGTGAAAGTCTGCGTGCCAAAGCAAAGCGCGGGCTGCGGTTGGGTGCTGGTGGGGTAAAGGAGACCGGTACTGGGTGCTGGCTGGCTGTTACTGCCCCTCTGCTAAAGGTCAGTGATCCTGCAGCTCAGCAGGTCAAGCGGGGTATGTGGGGCAGCCAGAGCTTGCCCGGCCAGCACCAGCCCGATGCAGATGAGGAGTGCTCTGGGATGTCTGGGAAATGAGTGGCCAGGGATGCAGGCAGAGCTGCTGGCGCTGGCGTAGAGCAGGTGTGACCAGTTTGGTCCTCTCTGTGGGCCGTGACCTTCTGCAGCGTGGAGAGCATCTCCAGTTTGGTTATTGTTTGTCCTCAGGAATACCACTGGGACTGGTTGCCCTGATGGCAAAGAACCTCCTTCTTCTTTCTGGCCTAGTTGTAGCCACAAATGTTGTTCTCTGTTTGCCCTCCTTTAGCTGTTTAGCTGGAGGACTGAAGTTCTCTCCTCCTTTTTCCTCTGCTGTTTTTAGGCACAGACTTCAGATGCCCTTTCAGCCTCCGCTTTTGTTAGACAAAAATGCTAGCCCCTTCTCTTGGACGTTTGTCATTCCCTAAACCATCCCAGTAATCCCTTCTCTGTACCGGTTTATTTTATGTTTCTCAAGACCCGAACTATCCCTCTCTTTGTGCCTTGTCTCAAGGTATCACCACTGCCTCCTGCCTACTGGAAAGCTGCTGTTGAGCCATTCTGGTCTTTTCACTGGCTGCTTGTAGGCACAGTGTCCTGACACGTGGCTGGGGGCTCCCAGGCTCTCCTGCAATACAAATAATTATCCTACTCTTCTCCCTTACATCAGATTCTGCCATTTCCAGTGGAATTTTGTCACCCCTGAGCAAATTCAAACTCCCATTTATTTTCACCCCCTCTGCCCCCCGCCCCTTTCTGGATTTGTGAATGTTGTTCAGCAGTTTAAAAGGGCCTGGAAAACTGGGATTAGATACAGGGAAATGTCTTGGCCAGCAGATTTCAGACAATATCTGTTTGCATTTTTTACTGATTTACTCTGGTTGTACCTACATGCCTTTGATGTGAGCTTGCAGCAAACATTCTAGTGGATGAATTAATAATTAGATGGTACAGTGACGGGTGCTCTAGAAATAAAATTATACAGGTAGACAGATAGATAGATAGATAGATCAGTCTGGCTGAGAGAAGTGAATTTTAAGCAATGTTATAGCACATTAATGGAAATCAAATGTGATATTCTTATTCACCCTGGAAACTCATTCCAAGGATTGAGTTCAGCTACTCAGGAGACAGCCACAACACCATGTGAGCAGCATAGCCAATCCGAAACAGCTCTCATTTCGAGTCCTGAATTTTTGCAACTAATTCCTGTTGCAAAGCAAAGCAAATTCAAAACTTCCACTAGGACCAGGGTTTCACACCCAGAGTCCCTCTGCCATTTTTATGAGTAACCTCACCTAATGAATAGACTCTGGGAGAGACATCTTCATGCAGAGAGCTCACAGACAGGAATGGAAGCCAAATTTGTAGGATTATTGATGAATTATTCAACTATCTCTGCCTGTAACACTGACATGTGAGTCAGGAGCTTAATGCCCTGAGGCACCACATTCATTGTGGGAGTACGAATCCTGGAGTGCTGGTTTATAATCAACATATTGCATAAATGCCTCTTACTTGTGCAAATCAATTTACTCTAGGTCTCAGGCTTTAATCTCAAGTGCCTCCTGCTTGGGAACAAAAAAATTAAGTTTTGGGTGGGGCTTATTCCCCATGACCCATGTCAAAAGTTCATATTGAGCAAGGGGGGCAGGAAAACTGCTTGGTTCATGACTCATTTATTTGTAATGAACGGGAGAGGGAAAAATGCAACAAGACAATTCAGGTGAGGTGTAAGGAAAAGCTTTCTAATTACGAGAGGAGTGAGGCATGGGAACAAGTTATCCAGGAGGGCCATTGAGTCCCCTCCCTCAGAGGCTTATAAAGGTGGGCTTAGCCAGCATCTGGCAAGGACATTTTGGATATATATGATTCTGCTTCAGTGAAGGAGGGAGGGATGCATTGTTCTCCTGAGGTCCCTCCCAGCTGTACATGTCTAAGACAGAAAGGAAGAAAATTGAATTACGGGCCAGCTGAGACAGTCCTCAGTTCTGATGAAGATGTTTCAGAAACATCACTGAGTGTGGGAGACATTAGCCTTGGCAATATGCAGATTCCCCAGAATGGATGAAACCTGCCTTAATTCAAGCCACAGACTCCTTGTCCTGCAACAACCATCAGTGCGGAAGGCAGCTTTCCTTTCAAAAGGCCTGTAAGCAGCAAGGAGAGAAGAGGAGGGAGCTCAGCAGATCTTGGAAGGCTTCCACCTCTCTTCTGTCCTGTCCCCTGGAGTCCAAGTTGCAGGTCCAACTGTAGTGTAAGGGGCTACTTCTGCCCTCAGCCAAATGTAAATCTGCCCCAAGCCTTGCCCCAAAGCCTCCAGGAATTACAATAACAGTGTCTTAAAAAAACCCCAACACTGAAATTGGGTCATTGTTAGACATGCAAGTGAGGATTTTTAAAGCTGTTTGAAAGATTTGGGTGCCCTGTTCCAGTTCAGAAGGAAGGGAGTCAACCTTCCCCTCTGCCTGCCCACCCAGGCTCCTGGACAGTGCTTACCACATGCCATTAACCCAGCCTTCAAGCTGCATTCCCCAGGGGGCTTTTTTTCTGGCTCTGGAGGAAACAAGGGGCTGTATTTTGATGCAACCTGCTAAGTGCCCTGCAACACTTAGACTGGAAGGCACTGTATAAAATGTCAACCATTATCATTAATCGCTCGGCTGTGTTGCTGCTGACTTTTATGTGGCAGGCACTGCAGTCTATAACAAGCTACTGTCACTGTAAAAATATTCCTGTACATTTGTGGCTGAGCTGGAGGGCAGATCAGGACGAAGGGGCATAAGCATCTCCAGCTGCTGAGAGGGGTGAAGGGGCTGATGCTTTGCAGGGGTTGGCAGAGGTATGGGGAAGAGGCAAGGCTGGACACAGACTCAGTAGGGCTGGGGCTGCACCAGACAGTGCTTCCAGCAGGAGTTACAGTTTGCTGCAATAACTCCATCCCTGAGTGCAAACACAGGAGGGGTGGCTCTCTGAATACAAATGGACTTTGTTGCTGCGTGGATGGCCGGAGAAAAATCAGTCACATCTTCTCCTGCAGTTGGACAGCAATAGTATACCTGTGGTGACTTCCAGCAAAATTCTAGATTAAGGAGTGTAACCGGGTGTTGGGCACTTGGTTTTGAGGACGGAAGGAATGCTGCCACAGGGAAGGAGAGAGCAGGGTCGAGGAGGACTCCCGGCTCCAGACAGGACAGGGAGAGGCCTGTTGGAGCAGAGCGGTGGTGCTGGGGGTGCATCGAGATTGGACTGAAAGAGCTAGAGAAAAGGAGAGTGCAATGAGGGTGCGATGGCCCTTCGTTGTGCAGAAGGCAGAGCGTCCCTGCTATGCAGGGCTGAGAGTCCGGGCTGCCAACAGAGTGCATCCCCGGGGACTCGGTACACACCAGAGAAGACCTCTTCAGGGTGTAGATGAGCTTAACAAATGGAAATCGAGTATGTCCAGAACAGAAGAGAATCTGACAACTACACCTGCTTTCAGAGACACCCCTTCCTGGCAGACAGCACCTCTCTGTTGGAGGGCATGGAGCTGTGGCTTGGCTACACCACTGAAACCCAGGTGTGCTCCCATCTCCTCCTGCCTCTCCTCCTGCTGAAAGGGGGCACGATCCCCCAAGCAAGCCACGGCCACTTGCCTTTGTCTTGCCAATAGAGCTGGTAACAGATTAAAGGAGAGAGCAGAGGATTTGTTCTAGAAGAAATGCTATCACCTCGGGCAGTTTTAATAAACCGATAATCAAATAAAGAACAGACTACAATAAATTAACATCTCTTACCAGGAGCCAGGCAAGACTGTCCTTTTAAAGCCATTGTCAGTGTTGTGACCAGTGAGAAGAAAGAGGGAGGGGAGAAGCAGGAGCAGTGGAGGGGAAAAGCTCCGGGGGGGAAGCATTTAACCCTGCTTGTTAGACATGCGAATCCCGCGTCTAATTTCCGACGGCCTTACACCATGTGTGAGCGCTGATAAGGCCCTGTGTGAAATTGACAGCTCGGTCTGAGGTGTCTATCTGCCATAAACCGTTTCTTTATTGCACAGATAAAGGAGCGAGGCTGGCTGAGCATAACTGTGCGATTAAACTTTCCATCCGAGGAAGGAGAGGTGAAGAAAGAAACACATTCCTATTAAGGCCGCTATTAGTTAATGAGCAAGTGTGCGCGTGCGCGATGATACAGTATTTGCACACATGCAGACACACCTGGTCCCACGTCGTGTGTGAGAGCGGAGCAGATCGGAGGTGGAAAGGCAGGATGGGCAGTGGAGGCAGTAGGGGTGGTGTGAGCATCGTGCAACACAGGTGGGCTTGGAGACGTGTGCAAGACACTGAGTGTGAGAAGCAGGTAAATAGGGAGCAGTCCAGGTGCAAACCATGTTTTGGCCCAGTCAGCTGTGTTTGTGAGGATGGGCGTGTGGCAATGCCGGGGGACTGGGCCACGCAGCAGCTGGATAACAGAGCAGCGCTGCTGCGGCCTGATGGAGCGGCTGTCTGAGCTCCGCTTTGAGAGTTCTGTGCTTTGGGTACTGAAACTTTGATGGCTTTTCTGGGTGGGGTTACACTGCTTGGCGTGTTTCCTGAGGGGGTCATCCCTGCAGTTTTGATGCTGCTTTACATGCACCTCTATCCCTGGGGCACTCCCCAGCTAAGGTCACTGATGATAGTAGGGCGAGAAGAAAGGGGAGAGATGTACAGCCCTCGGGCTTTTGCAGCTATGGATTCCTCCTCCCCTCTCCCCAGCCAGGGAAGGTCCCATCTCAGTGCCTGGACAGTGGCCTACATGGCACCGTGTGGCAGGCAGCAGTGTGCCCCCGCCCTGTCCTCACTGCCAGTGGAAGCCAGCGTACTGGGGAGGAAGGAACGAGTGGCCTGGAGGGCTCTGAAACACTTGGACTGGAGCAGGCCCATTAAATCAGAGCAGATGGCCACATTAGCCCTGCAAAAGAGCAGCAACTCTCCCTGTTCATCAGTGGCCCCCCACCCAGTCTCAGCCTTCCAATTTTCTCTGCAAGCCTTTGACAGCTGCTCCCGGGTAAATTGCACTCGTGTGGTGAGCTGGGGTTAGAGAAACGTGGCCCTCACCTCCGTTTCATTACCAATAAGCACGCGCTCCCTTTGTCTTCTAAAGCAAATTCATAGCTGGTGCACAAACACGGCGCCATCAAAGGAGCCTTTCACTGGGCTGGCATGAGAGACAAGGGGAAGCAGATACACCTTCGTCAACAAAGAGGCGCATTTCCATTTTGATAACAAACGTCTCTGGCTCCCCGTTGAACACCTGCATCTTGTTTTCCCTCTGTTTTTTCTCTCCTTCCCCGAGCCAGTGAGACCAGTCCACCAAGCAGAATGGTGCGTACAATAGCGTTTCCCCCTTCCCTCCCGTTGCCAGTTGTCGTGCTGACAGATCTGATAGGCCTACGTGACACGGTTTGCCTTTCGTTCTAAATCAGAGAGAGAGAGAAAAGCAGGCCTTATTTTCCTCCATTCAGTGTTATCTTCCTCTTTCATGTTCTCATTACAATGCCACCACGGTGACAGAAAAGGAGAGATTCAGGAGCCGCCAAAAGAGCCACTGGGCCTTTTTCTGCCTGTGCCCTTCCCCCTGGGTGTGAGCATGCTGGACAAAATGTGGCTCCCGCAGAACTGGAGCACTCCTGGGCTTGCACCACGGCAAAGTGTGGCTCCCCAGGCTCGTTATTTTAACTGCCTGGATGCAGGTAGGGGAGGAACCAGAGGGCTGCACAGACACAGGGCTGCCAACCAGCCGACACGTGGCAAACCCTGCATGGGCATGTACAGGGCTGCTGTCCCGTTAGCACTGCTGAGCATGGCCCGAACCACACAAAGACAAGCAGACAGCTATCGTAATTAGAGGGCTCCACCCATTTCTAAATTATTTACCTGGTTTACCTCCTCTGTAAACTAATTATCTCGAGCAATTGCACAGCAAATACCAGCCCATGTTGCAGAAGATGAACAACACTGGTTCCTCTTGCTTTTGCCAGACTGAAAAAGCAAGGCACTGTGTTTCTGTCCATCTCCCCATCTTGACCTGATGCTGTCCCGTGGTTAAGGTGTTTTCCATGCTGCCTGAGCAAGACCAGCATCTCCTGACTTGTCTGCACTGGAGACAAGGAGCCTGATGTTGTTAGGCCTTGTGTTACACAGGGAAATTAGCATAGACAGCCCTCCTGGTTCGGCTGCTGTCTCCCAGGGCTTGCAATATTCATGTCCCCACGGCCAGAGAAAATGTGAGCACGTTCCCCTGTGAGCTGCTCCCAGCTGGGGTCTCCTGACAGAAGAATACATCAGAGAGTGAATCAAAGCCAATGGGGACAGGGGGAGGTGAACTGGGAGAAATGCTGCTCTGAGCGTTCAGACTCCAAAACAACACTGCCCTGATGTTGTCGTGGCTGTCGAACATCACAGTTGATCTCAGCCACCGGGGATCCTGGGAAAGGCAGGCGAGGAAGTGAAGAGCTCCAGCTCTTTGTCCTGAGGGGTACTCTGTGATGGAGCACTAGCTGAGCACAGCAAGGCTGAGTTTGCTCCCTCCAGACTCTGCTGGGAGAGGATTCTGAAATGTGGTTGGAAAGATGCGATGCACTATGCAGGTTCCTCCCTTTACTGCTATCAAGCAGCAATCCAGAGAAGGGCTCCAGTGCCAGGAGATGGCCAGAATGCTGCTTAGTCCACCTTCTTCGCCTCAGTCTCCGGTAACAAAATGCAAACGAGCAGTAGCAACTCCCTCTTGTGATGGTGAAGACCACATGCAAGCACTTGCTGCTGGTCCTCAGGAGATGGAGGGGCTCCCCAGAGCTTGTTTTTATGGCCATTATCTCATCTACCAACACTTCTTGCTCTGGCAAAATTTCCAGCCTCAGCAGAAGACCAGTTTCCTTATCAGACTCAACCTCAGGGGATGAACAAATGCCTTCTTTCACTGCAGTACCTCTTGGTGACACGACATGGTGCAGGGATTGAGAGAGAAGCAGGGGTGAAAGGGGAAGCTGATTTGGAAGAAAGAAGGAGAGAGAGAAAGAATGGGTGAAAGACAACCTAAGGAGAGGGAGACTGGAGGGTGAAGAGGGTAAGGGAACACACAGGAGACCTTTTTAAAGGTAGGAGGGAATGAAAGAGTGGGGAAGTGATGAAAACAGAAAGGGAAAGAAGCATTGCATATGATGGATTCTTCACCAGGAATCCAAGATCAAAATGCCAACTAAATTAGGGTATTATAGGTCATTGAACAGAAATTGCACAATGGCTGAGTCTCTAACAAAGGTTAAAACACGGAACAGAGACAAATAATGACACAATCCAGAGTCAGTGACCATAAACTCTAAACAAAAAGGAGGGCATCGTGGAGATGATGGGAAAGCAGAAGAAATCGTTGCTTGCAATCAGTGTTCAGTGGGTCAGATTGAAAATAAAATGTGCTTTTCAGAGTTAGAATCCTAGATGCAAACACAGATGCAGGTTGACAATGTCTTTCAGTAAAATTAATACACTTAAAACACTCGGTAGGAATGAGAAGCTAACATCAGCTTAGGGACAGACAGAAACATGCCTAAAATGTACAGTATTGCATACAAATGTTAGAACGAAGGAAGGAAACCCTGGTTTCTCTGAGCTGCTGAATACAGCTGTCTGGGAATTTTTCAGTGAAATCTTTCATTGGAAAATAACAATTTAGCTAAATTTAAGCCCTTTGCATTGAAAAGGGCAGTTTTGCTAAACTTCTGGCTTTGAAAACATTTACAGAAAAGAATTGAAATGGCTGAAGCATACCAGTTTTAGCCTGGTTTACTAAGGAAAGGGAGCTTATGAGATGACACCACATATGGTATGCATGAGAAAAGGCAATTGATTTTCTGTCCCCTCCTACAACTCTTGAACCCTTTGACAGGCTTCAACTGAGTTTGACAAAGGGATAGTGGGCCTTGGTGTCATTAAACTCTACGCAGGTTTGTGCAAGAGGGAGGTCACGTAGAAAAGATGTTGAGGAAGCAGCTGGGTTGTGACATTAAACACCAGCACCCATTTTCAGGGCTTATTACTCTGTTCTGAGGAGGAATGAGCCTCGGGGTCAGTGGCACAGGTAGTCCCCATTGCCCGGGGAAACTCAGCCTGCCCCTGCTATGGTCCCAGGGGTCTCACACCCCCCAGCCTGGGCCCAGAGTCCCAGAAGCCCTGAGTCCCCCTAATTTTATACATAAACCATCTCTGCTCTCCCAGAGCAGGCTGTCCTCTAGGTGACTTTTGGGGTTGCTATGGCAGCAAAATTGATAACTCCCATCTAAAAAGGCAATTCGGTGTTGCACAGGAAGACCACCAACATCCGTCATGCCTGTACCCCATAGGTGCTGGGGTATATGACCACCACTACTTCAGCTGTGTTTTTCAGAAGTCCTTGTAGCTGTATTAGCTACAAGCTAGTCCTTGTAGCTTGTTAGTTGGGCCATCCTGTGAAGAGAAAGCTGTAGCCCAGCATGTGGAAAGTGAGCGAAAGACACGCACCATTCTTGCTTTGCCACAGATGTTTTACTTCACCTTAGATAAGTCTCAGTAGAGGGTGGCTGTGACCACGGCTGCTGCTTGTCAGATGCTCAGCAGTGCACTGCTCTTTGGGGGATGCTTTGGGTCCTGCACACGGTGATAGATGCTCCTTCAGCTTCATATCTTGTTCTGCTGTGAGTCTGAGATAGCGAAGACTTTGCCAGATTTCTTTAGGGTACTCTCTTTTTAATACCTCAGATCTGCCCGGCAGCCAATGAGGTTGTATAAACAGAAGGAATCTAGGGATGCAAAAGATGGAAAGGCAGGCCATGTGGTCTGTGACATAAACCCAGTCTGTTATCTCTCTCTGCAGACTGAGGGCAGAGCTGGGAGTAATTCATCCTGCAACTGTCTTCCAGCAGCTGGTTTCAGATCTGAACCTGACAACTCTCCCTGCAGATGCAGAGCCAGGGAGTTTGTCTCTAAGGCTGTTCATTTTCCTCAGCCCTTCCCACAGACGCTAGATTTGGCACGGTGCATTCAGGAGGCAAAGGTATGAACTCCTTGGTCCCTAGACAGACCAAGAGAGGAGACAGACCCTGCACACGGGCTCCATGGAGGGCAGCTGCAGCTCACAGTAGCTCAGCAGTGCACACAGTAGCTATACTGACTGGGAAGCAAAGGAAGGGAGTGAGGAGAGACACGTGGCAAAGCTGAGAGCACGGTCTGGATATAAAACCTCCTGGTTGCAAGAAATTCAGGTGACAACAGCATGTGGAAGATCCCTTCACTGGTCTAGACATTTCTAGGGTCACCATATCTCACCCTTTGTTGACACAATGGTGTCTCTGCAAAATAATGTTAAAAGCAAACACTGCTCCTCTCCGCTCCGAAATCCCAGGCAAAAAGACAATGATGAGATCCAGCTGCTTGTACTACAGCACTTAATAAATGTTGACATTTTTACAGAGAGAACCGTCTAAGTATTTTGTTGGTGTTAATATGATCTACACAGGATTAAGAGGATCCCAAAAATTGTTCTCTCACCATGCAAGTAAAGGCATATTTGCTCTTGCCTCTTATTTTGGACTTGATTACAACTCTCCTTCCCTTAATGCTGAGAAGATGGAGCAGGAAGGGGACTAGCCCCCTCCAGCTCCCCAGACCTGGGGGGCACTGTACACCTCCTAGCCCCCTCCCTGGAAGCAGGGGCATGCTGCCCTGCTCTGTTGCCGATGCAGTCACTGTGCTGCTCAGCTTTGCTCTCCCTCATTTTCCCTTTTGACCTGCCTTATTTTTAGCTGCTTCTCACAGCTCTCTGAGATGCATATTCTTCAGCGTTGATTGTAGCGGCTGAGGTAGCAATAGCAAGTGCAATTTTCAAGCTACGTTTCATGGACGGTTTAGAATAAACCCCCCTGCATTAGCCTGAGCAGGCTCCATAGTGTTCACAAAGCAACTGCTTATCACGCACACATACTGCACTCTGCCCTCTCTTCTCTCCCCTGCTTGTAGGACTGACACCATCAGCTGGCCTGGCCCAGAGCTACTGTTTCCCACCCACATAGCCTGAAAACAAACCTCTTCCTCAGTGGCCCTCCAGAGTAAGAAAACAATTGCTTTGTACTTCAGCATCCCTCACCAGTGATGGAGATGAAGGCTCCTCCTCTCCTGTCCGAACCAGTAGATCATCCTCCATCCCGCATGGGTACCACACACCAAGACCCTGTCTGCCAGGTCCTGTGCTACCTGCTAGACTATCCTTCTCCACAGTCAGGACAGTGTCTGTAACAAGCATCCAGTCGTTCCGCTGGAAGCCTGCGAGAAAGCAGCAGTCGGCTAAATCTAGCTCAGCCCTGTGACCAAGCAGGCTGCCAGGTAGAGTACCTCCAGCCAAGGGCATGAGCTCTAAACCATCGCTTATACCTCTGAGTATATTCCAGCCTGCACCTCAGCCCTCCTTCCTGCCTCTCTCCATGGTGGAAGAACAAATAATCACAAGCCACAGGATGTTAAAGGCCGGCTCTCATTCCCTCCCAGGACTCATCTGTGCAGATGCAGTCACCTTCCTCTCCATTAATCCCATGGAAGCTCCGCAAACTGCTGCTCGACAGCCCCAGCACTGGTAAATCTCTCTCTTGCTCACAGCTGTTTATTCCCTGGTTGGAGCAGCTGCGATCTGCAGCTCTATAAAAGTCTCTGAGCATCACTGGGGCCCCCAGGCACCCTCATGAATAACACTACTCAGTATGGAAATGATCTGTCTGGGGAGGAGACCAGGCAGAGCCCCTGGGCTGCCATTGTCGTCTCTTGGCTGAGGGGACCTCATCTGTCTGGTGTCCCAGCCTAAAGCCTGTTGCTTTCACCATGGTTTTGTACGTAAAAGTTTCGCCCAGCACATAGGGATGAAGGAGGTTTTCCCCACAGCCTCTTGGCTTCTGTGCAAGCCCTGTCCTTCCCAATGCGCTGTGTGCAAAGTCCCCAGGACAGCGTACCCAGACGTAAGGGGGTAAATCCATTCAGCAACAATATCACTTATAGGAAATGGCAACTCCACCTTAGCGCTTTAGCGTCTCCCTGCCAACTGAGGCAACCCTGGGGAGAAGTCTATATGTGAGACCCAGGAAGCACTGTCAATACCCCTGTTAATCGCGTTCTGAGGCACAGGGAGCTCGTGTAAGCATGCAGATGGAAGAAACGATACAGACGGCAGTCCTTCCCCTGGCTATCTACCTACAGCCATGCACAATCTTGCTATCTTTCTTTGCCATCCACTGCCAGCCCTGTCTTTCTATCCCGCTGTTCAGTGCACATCCAGTACAACTCGTGTCATGCTGTTCTCAGTGTCTCAGTAAGCAGATATCTGGTAAATAGAAAGCTCTTGTCTCCCCACATTACCCAGAAGCTGGGGAAAAGTTCTGGGAGAGCAGGTTCCAGACCACTTGTTCTGACGCCTCCTCGCCTGGCCGACCAACGTGCCAGCCACTGCACCGAGCTGAGTTCAGCAACCACATATTCTCAACTGGGTGAGCAGGGAAGGATTTAGTCAAGACCCTATCAAAGCTGGAGTCAGAGAAACAGTGAGGTCTGCACCTCATTAAGTGGAGTTAGGAAGTGTGACGGTGAGCTACAGGCTGCTGGACATTCGTGTTCTGCAGAAGTCTTGAAAGTCTTGAAAGCGGAGGGGGGAGAGAAGGGTTTGTACTGAGGAGTAGAAACAAAACACAGATAAACAGCAAGGCCAGCTCTGTCCATGGCCTCTAATGGATCTCTGTGCAATTCAGACAGCTGGGAGACGCTTTCTGTTCAGGATGGCACTGGCACAAACCTGCTCAGCCACCCGTATGTTCATGCAGCTCGGTCCCAAAGCAGTGTGGCTGTCCCAGGGGACTTAGCACTGCTGCTGTGCTGATGCAACTGTACTGCTCCTGGTCCCAGTGTCAGAATGGTTTCTGCTTGCTCAGGAATCTCTGCCTGCCTCAGGGGCTTGCCTCGGGGTCAGGCCGATGAACCTGCAGAGCAGCTGGCCCCAGGGCTCCGGAGGCCCGCTGCAACGCCTTTGCCACCGCGCCTGCCCGCCCTGTCACCTGAAGCAACAGCTCCTGCCTCAGACACATTCTTCTGTGCCGCTACAGTCCCTGCGACGCTGGGGCACGCATCTTAGCGCAGAGATTGCTGGGTGTGCAAAAGGGAACCTGCCAGCTGGTGAGGGGTTTGGGCCAGATGGTGGGCAGGATTAGAGGCATTTGATTTTTCAGAATGCATCAGAAACCTAGATGATCTAATATCGCTCCAGATGAGAAATGCCTTAATCCACAGGGAGGAGATAATTTTGGGGGGAAGGGACAGTCCCTGCCAACCCCTTCCTGGAAAGGAATTCTCTTGCCTTGTGGGGGGTAGTGGTCTGGGAGCATATTAATGAAATGACAGCATATAGCTGGCTCACCACTCCTCACTGGCAAGCCACACAGAGAGCCTTCCCGCACAGCAGCTCCTGTACCCCTCCACGCAGTCAGTCGGGCTATGAGATTTTAAAAAATGCCTTTATTACAGGGATTATTATCGTAAGTAGGTTAAACCATCATTGACAATGCCGGCTACCCTGAGGAGAAAAAAATAGTGACTTGGAGACTGGTGATTTCAAGCAGCTGCCCACCTCCCCTCCCAACCCCGTTCTGACTAATTCAGACCGCAGGCAGATGCCTCTTGGCTATGATCTGCAATGCACAAAAAAAGCCTTATAAATAACCACTATTGTTCCAAGATTGCCATCTCTGCCTCTCGCTCTTTTGCCCTGTCCCTAAGGCAGCTTCTGAGGCCTCCATTTGTGCTAAGGAGAAGCAGAGAAGGGCTGCTCAAATCTTCCTTTCTGCTCTGTACTCCATTTGCTTTTCTCCCGGTACACACGGCTTTGCTGCAGCGGAGACACAAAGCTGTGCTCCCCTTGCTTTTAAAGTGCACTTTGTGTGAAAGGCGAGGGGGAGCTCAGCTTTGTGTATCTTTGCTCACTTCGCTCCTGTGTAAGAACAGCTACCTCCTTTAATTTATGCATATTGGTTTCACAACTGGATTTGATTCATCTCTGTGTTCCTGAACATCCCTAAGTGAGCAAGTATTTTACCATTCAGGGAAGCACGTGCCCGAGCAGGGTTTGTAAATCCTTATTTTTGTGTATGTAAAGCTTCAGCTCTGCAGGACTTCGGATGCGGCTGGAGCAGCTCAGCCCAGCTGGACTCCCAGCACCCAGAGGTTTTGCATGCACCCCATGGACTGCCTGCACGTGCCCCTGCAGCCCTCAGGAGCTTTGTATCCCCTTGCTAGGCTGTGCAGTGCCTTTGCAGGACAAAGGGTACCTCTGTGTGCGTGTATTGCGAGGACTCGAAACACCAAATCCACAAGCTGGATATTGAGAGAGACTGAACGCAAAAATCTGTACCTGAGCAGGGTGACAGCCAAAAGCGTTAGGTGTCGATGTAATGCCATCCAAAGCTTGCCCTGAAATCCTTGCTGCCATCAGTCCTGCTCCGGCTGCTGTCGGGCAGCGGGGGTGACTCCACTGCGCCAGCAACGGGCTGGTTGCAGACTCCTGCTCAAAACAGCTTGCCTTCTTCTCTAAGGAGGGACCCTGGTTCATGGGGTGCTTTGAAGACGGCCGACTTGAGAGCCATCTCAGAGGGAGAATTTGGTGTGTTCACCCTCAACGCCCCCTCCCAGATTATTTGACTGTGAGAGATTAGGCTGGAGAAACATCCCCGGTTACAGATGGTTCCCTCTCTCAGATAATACACCCAGTCAGCCCCCCTTCCAAATCAACTTCATCCCTTCTGGCCTGAGGGGCTCAACAGAGATGGGGACCCTGATTTCCTGCTTCCCCCTGCACATCGGGGGAGAAGCGGGGGAGGCATGGAGCACACAGGCACCCGCCGTGGGAAAACAGGCTGGTGAGCATGGCACTGGGAGGGCAAAGCAGTTTCTCCCAGCCTGGTTTCTCTGATTCAGTGTCAGGGGGTATTTTCCAAGAAGGATTTCTAGACAAGGGAAGCAGAGAATTCCCTGGAGCTGGCTTATGGTAGTTTTCACACTTACCAGCTGTTTGCACATGAAATTGTTTCATGCAATTAGGCAGGTAACAGCACCTTTAAGCCCTGTGTCAAATATTATTACGCAATAAAATAAAACCCTGAAGGAAATTGTCTTGACACACACCCTGATTTACACCCTGCACCGTGAAGGTAATTACATTCCAGTTTGATATATAAAAGGCAGCATAGCAAGCTGGTGAAGAAGGTACAGCTTTCTGCAGTACCTGCTAAGTCAGAAGTGTCTTGTTAATCGTTGCTTTACAGGAATCAAACAAACGTTGGGACAAAGAGGGACTAACAGGCCTGATCTCCAAGGTGGCTGTGAGGAGGGCTGGGAACAGGGCTGACTGGGGAAGACGGCTCTTGCTGCACTGGTAACAGGGAGGGTGAGCAGTATGACCTTTCCCTGCTTCTCCATTTCCTAAATAACTGCTTAACACTTGTCAACCCCATGTGCAATTTCTCACCCCCGGTCCCAGCAACAACCAAAAACATGGCTGAAGGTGTGGCTGCAAATATATTTGAAGATGTATTAGGCTGGTGGAGAGAAGGGCCAGGAAGGATGCATTTGCTTGGGAGGGAACTTAACTAAGAGAAGGGAAAGTATCCCTCTTCCCTATTCCCAAAATAAGGGCACTGGGCTGTGTTGAGGCTTTATTCTGCCTCTGACCTTGTTCATGGGAAGGAGAAGTATTGAGTTTAGTGGTCACTAGAGCTTATCTGTATTCCACCTTTACCTTGCCTTAGTGCAGAAAGACTTTCCTTCTTTCTCAGTGATGACAAAGGCACCACATGGGGAAATCCCAGGAAGGAGTGAGATTTAACCCTGTCTCATTGCCAAAAAGCTCATGCCATGAGTTCAAGACCAGCACTGTTTTTTCCTTTTTTCCTTCTCTTGCTTGGATGTTGGTAAGACTAATCCTTTCAGGGCATGAAACAGGGCAGGAAAGCCTAAGGCAACCAAAAGTCTCAGTCCCCATGTCCTTTCCTGGTAGAGAAGTTGTGGCCTGGAAGTGCAGCTCTGTGATCTCTAAGCAGAGCAGGAGTCAAGAGAGGAGTATTATGTGATGTGGACCATCACCGACTGAAGTGAACTGCGCGGGATACGGAGCACTTCATTTCTCAGTGGTTCATAACCCTTCAGCCTTGGCAGCCCCTGCAATTCATCACTTAACGCAAGGGAATATGTATGAGAAATGACAGGCAGATTACACTCTGTGTAGAGCCCAACCTTCTTCATTTGGGTCTTGAATTGGTTTTAGGCTGCAGGGGACCTTGACAGTGATAAATAGCTAGCGTGGCGGCCACCGCTGCCTGCACTCGCAACGCATTGAGTGGAGTGGGTATTTCATTAACATTATTTTATTAACTTCCCAGTGATGAGAGGCATCAGCCGTCACGTCGCATTTTGACTAGACAGGGCACAAAGATAAGCCAGAGACACAGCCGAAGGTTCACAAGGTGGCTCCTCCGGGCTGCCTTCGCTGGTACACACCCAAGACAGCAAGAGTGGGTCTCGGGAGAGGCAATTTGGAGTGGACATCAGTGCTGGGGAGTCAGTGGGGAAGATTAAAGCAAGAGAGTATTTGTTGGGAGGAGAGGCAGAGCCGAAGCCGGACCTGCTCTGGGATTGTCCCAGAGGCTGGGGCTGCACTAGCAGGTCTATGGACTTTGCAAGTAAAGCCTGGGATGGGGGCAGGCTCAGGATGGGGACAGTGGGACTGAGATAGCTGCCCATAGTGGCTGATGAGAGTTGAGGAGAGCCGACTGAAAGCTGGGATTAACTGGATGTTGCAGCATTGAATTGAGTTCTGTCCCACACTTGCATCTTTGCCTTTTTGCTTGTGTGAGCACAGGCGAAATAAGCACTGTGATTAGAAAAAGAAGAGAAGAGAAAGAAATTAATTACTCATAAGAAACTTTTAGGATCATGGGTTAGACACTGCCTTCTTAAAAGTCTCCAAATCTCCATGAAAAGCCAGGTCCATGCAATGCACTTTACATACTAACAGAGTCTAATTCCCTGTCTGATAAAAGCAGAAGGAAAGATAAAAAAGCCTGAAGGCAAATAGGATTAATTGTGTGTCAGAGGTGCCTAATTAGAAAGAATGATGGACTGGAAGGCAACACACAGGAGGCACGAGCCAGCCCAGGCTGCTCTTAATGGCCTCTTCTGTGTATCCAGGAGCATCAGCTATATGCAACATAAATGTTCTAGCATCAACAAGCCCTCTTTTTCTGGTCTGTCCCTTCACTCAGGGAGCTGGGAAGCCCTTCCCTAGTAACTGTCATGTGTCAGCATGACCCTGGGAAGATTTCATCCATCCACATGCTTATTTACTCCATCTACCTTTCCCCTGAAAAATCAATGTGTTAAAGAACTCTTGTTCCTTCTTCCCTTTCCCTCTTCATTTCAGTGTCTGTCCTTCCTAGTCTTTTCTCCTGCAAGTATTTTGAGCATCTGGAATTTCTGAGGCCAGTATTTCTTCTCACTCTCCACCTCAGGGGACCCCTGAGTCCCTGGCCTCCTATGAGGACACGGAGTTGGCTTCGTTAGATTTGCCCCATGCCTGTAGGAAAGCCAAGCCACTCAAGGGAATTCATAGCCCATGGGCAGGCAATAGAGATGGGGAGAAGAGCTTTTCACCCCTGGGATTCTTCTCCTAGTGTGGATGAGGCCAGTGCTGCTGAGGGCCCTTGTTCTCTTGCTGGCTCCTACCTATAGCAGTGCTGCTGGCCCGAGCGAAAGAGGAGTCCAGCTGACACAGTCAGCAGAGATATCAATAGCTGGCTGGACCAGAGATACCTCCTGGCAGTGTCCCATGGTCCATTAGGAGAGATGCTGCCCAGAGAGAGTATGGGTTGCCATAGTAAATGGACGTAAATGGCCAGCAGTGTTGCACTGGAATTTTCCATAAAGGAAAGCAGCTGGAGGGAATCTGGTTATTACATGTGATGGGCAGGTTCCAGTCTCTTCTCTTGCTTGAGGGCTCAGAGAGCGTGAGTGGGACTAATTTCATTTCACCTAAAGCATTCAGTGAATCCTTTTCACCATGTAAAATCCATTGCAGTTTTCTCATTAATCCTCCAAAGTACAGACCCTTACTCCAGGCCTAATCCCACTCTGCTATTGTGTTTCTCTACTGCAGCCTTCCCTCATCAGCTTAACAAATTCCCTCTATTTCAATAGAATATCCAAAGCTGAACGTGCTGGGCATTAAACTGAAACCACCTCCCAAGGGCTGCTACACCTTCTTCGTCGGCAGCCTCATTTCCCAACCTGGGCAGGGAAGAATCCTGAAAGCAGACAGGAGAGGCGAAGGTCATGAGCTGTGACATTAAAAAATTGCTTCTCCGAGCCTGTGTCAGACGAGACAAAAAATGTATCATGTCCCAGGCAAATTAGAATTGATCGCAGCTTGGTTTGGGGTTGAGATTATTTTTCCCTTTTTCTCTCATCTGGGGCTGATTGTAACTCAGGTGGGGAAATATATCGAGAGTCCATGCTGGTGATAAGGCACCGAATCTAATTAAAGACTTTGTCAAAGGGCTTTGTTTCAGAGGCTCAGCTCCGACTGCCAACAGACCCCCCATCCATCAATTTTAAGCAGGCCCTTTCTATGCATAGATACTGCAGCCCAAAGTGAGCAATGTGCCGAGGACCTCTTAAACCCCCGGCAACTGGCCCTCAGACCTTCTGCTCTCATTAGACTAGAAACAACCTCAGCACGGAGCTGCTCTTGGGAAAGTTCCTCCAAGGACTTTTGTTTCTTCTAACTTAGGTGCCTGGTTTCTTTCCTCTGTGCTCATTTTGCTTTCCTTTCCTCTTTCCACACAGAGGCAAGACTCCAGGTTCCTCCTTTACCTTGGCTGTTGATTCAGGGTCAAGCTATTTCTTTCCCTCTGTGCATTAATTTGTCACCTCTGAAATGGAGAATGCCTACCCTTCCATTTGCTCGGAGGTCCTGAAGGAAGGGCTGAAGGTCGGCTATATTAATATTTTCGTCTCCAACTGCTTACGCTTTTTTCACCCATGTAATTTGAACAACTGTTTCCTTAATTTACACCGTGAAATCATGTTATTTTCTTCTAGTCCAGTCTGTGGCTCCGCCTCTCCACTGAGTCATAGCAGGGAAGCGTTGCTTTAGCTCTTAGGCAATTCCCCCACTGGGGTGCTTATCACACAAAGGATTTCAAGCCAGGAAGAGCTAAATATCTCCCTGACCCAGCATCTGTCAAGTTCTAGGCCATGAAGGGCCTTCTCATGACTATTCACCTAAAGACCAACTGAACAAATAATGACAAATACTGATGCAGTTGCAATCTGCCACTTCCCAGCCACTCAGTTACTTACCGACAGCCCATTCACAATTCACTGGGGACCTGAGGTGACCTACACCGCTCAGTTTTCCTATTCTGCCCAGCCCCGGTTTAGCTCTCAGGATGCCCCTAATACCTAAATAAGTTCCAGAGACATATGTGGCCTTAGACCACTTGTCAATAATGAAGGCTAATACCATTTGCTGCGTTTCCATTTATAAGGCCTGATTCCCATGTAAATGTTCCATTTGCTTCTGAAATTACTTTGATCTCTTCTGAATTTTTTATCTCTTTTTATTGCATTCTGGGATCGTAATCCTGCTTTATGTCCTGGTATCTTTTGGATAGGCCAAATGCCTGCGTGCATTTGTTTTTCAGTCTGGCATTTTCACCGTGCAATTGCTGCATGAGCACACTTCTGAGGGAAAGATTCACAGTGGAAATTAAGCACAAAAGACTAAATGCTCCTGTTCAGCTATGAGCTGTTGTGTTGTTTTGTTAAATTTTTAAGAGTATTTGGATGGAAATAGTCCCTTTTTTGGTTTAGTTTTTACTAATCTCCTCTGAGGAACCATAAGCAGCCTGCTGGAATATGCAAGAAAGACTTGTCTTTTTTAATAAAAGTGAGAAGGGGGAAACAAAATAAACCCAGAAACAGCTATATATCCCCTGAAATTAGCAGCGTCACAGGCATCCTAGCAGAACTAACTTGGGAATGATGGTGTGACGTGCACAGAAATGGGGGAGAGGTTTTTTATCTCATCAGACATGCTCCAAGGACAATGCTGGGTAGAAAGGCGGTGGTCTTCCTCTACTCAAACACAGCCCCTGGTGTGATCTCTTTTTTAGAGTACAGCTCTATCAACACGGAGGTGAAGTGATGAATTCATACAGCGGGGGGAAATGGGCATAATTTGGTGTGAGGCTATATCCAAGAGAAGAAATATAAGGAGCAAAAGGGCTGGGAAGGAAGCGTGGGTGAAAACTAGGCTCGGAGGAGATGAATAGGGTGCAGAAGGGAGAATGCGTCTTTGGCATATTGCATGTGCCTGTGCTGTGAGAGAACAAGATCTTGTTTTCCATCTTTACCACATTCAGGTTTGTAAAGCGAGCTCACCCAGCCAAGAGGATTGTTCTACTGCTGGCTGCTGATAAAAGAAAAAAGCGAGACCTGTCCATAAAGGACCAGTCTGAAATTCCCAACATTAAATTGATAGTGCCTCACATTGCCATGCAGGATCTCCTGTGGTTTATTTTCTTGCATTAGTGAGTCACTTCTGCTCCCTCAGATTCAGGAGGGGATTTAACCTGCACACGCATGATTACTCGGTGAAAGGCCAGCTGAGGTGCCTAGTCTGCCCATTACATATGCATATGATCTTGATGTGTGCCTTGAACGGGTGCTGAATTTATACAATCAACCTCTGATCAGATGGCCCTGAGGCATTACTAAAACATAAAGCACAGGACAGGCCTAGGGAATCCTAAAAGCACAGGCTCGGCTTGATCAAACCCGTCTGTCCCTGTTACACTTCAATCCTGTCTTCCTGCAGATCTTTCAAAACAAAGTACAGCCAACAAGACAATCATGTCCTTAGACAGACAAAGCAGCCGCCGGTGCTATCCGCGAACAAAGCATTTGATGCTGATTGCAAGATTTAAAGAGAAATCTCTCTTCCCCAGCCCTAGCTCCAGTCCACTGGCTCTCACCGCTGGCAGGGGAGGTTCAGTCACAGCCCCCTGTTTTCCCTTTACCTCCTTCCCTATCGCTGCAGCCAGTGGAATGTTTCCATTGTGTATTTGTCTGGGTTACAGAGTTATGGTAGTTATTAAGTTTGGATATTTTTATAGACTTCTCCACTTACAATATACAAGCGTGCATACACACACGACCCCTTTGCTTTAATTTAGTTCTCTCCTTCCCTGCACCCCATCAAGTGACTGCTAATAAACGACCGAATAAATGCATTCAGATAGTGCTGTAATGGAGAAAAATTCAGTGTCTAATGAAGAGATTGTTCGTACCCCGAGACTGTAAAGATGAATGATGGTGACTACAGTTTGAAAACTCCTTTTAGTTTAAAATATTGCTCCTTGGTAAGGAAAAAAGAAAGCACAAAGGAAAAAAAACCACAACCAATCCTGTATAGTTTTTACCAGGAAGGAGCTGCATGCACACAGAACAGAACTGTCGCAGCCAAAATTGCTTCATATATCATAGACCAACACCAGGCAGATAATGGCAAACAAGTTCTGATCAGGGAGTGATTATTGCTCTGTGCTCCAAGCACTGATGTGCAGAGAGCTGACTACAGCTTGATTTTCTTTAACTGAATTGACCTTTCGAGGTTGAAATTAAGAATGTGATCACACTGGCCGGTAAGATGAGGTGCCAACCTGAAGGAAAATTCATAAAAGAAGTCAGTCCTTCCTCCCTCACGCTTATGTTTTCTGTTTGAAATAGGATTGTCTCTTTCCACATTGTAGCTATATGTGCTTGTGCTTAAAGGAAAAAAAAAAAAGGCTCTTGTCTTCCTGACCTGCTATTGACAGCTTACATCAAATTATCTCAGAATCATCTTACACCTGATGGAAGTCTGCAGTCAGATGAGTTATCAGATTTCAGACGCTGGCAGAAATAGGAAGCAGAGTGGAGGGAATGATGATGGGATCATTTAGTTTAGTATCAGTCTGCTGTCCCCCAGCTAATCTGACGTGATACTCAAGCACCCGTCATCTCCCGTGCAGCCGCAGTTCGTGTGTGTTTGTTTTGCCAGTGCAGGAGAAGAGCTGTTCACACAGAACAAAAGGCAGGCTGCCATGAGTGATCTGGGAGCTGAGGAGCATGCCAGGGGATGCATTTGCAGGGAAGGCACGA
Organism: Balaeniceps rex; assembly: GCA_013401315.1. Taxonomy (NCBI): domain Eukaryota; kingdom Metazoa; phylum Chordata; class Aves; order Pelecaniformes; family Balaenicipitidae; genus Balaeniceps; species Balaeniceps rex. The sequence continues at coordinate 466,710 of VYZW01040881.1, read as the reverse complement.
GGCCGGTTAGCGCTATGTCCGCTGGCCAGGAACGTGTAAGGAGCGCTCATCCTTCTGGCCAGTCTTGCTCAGCTGCAGAGGTCCTTCGGAGAGGATATAAACCCCAGCAGACACCAATGGACATCTGCTCAACGCCATCTGCTCTGTTATACCCCTCTGGTTGTTAGCTCCGTTTCCGTGGGCACCCCTTTCTGCTTTTTGCTTTGTTTTGCTCTGCTGGTGCTGAAGAACACGTTTACGCTTTTCAGACTCAAAAAAGACGCCACAATCACATGCTCTGGCACTGGGGGTTTAGGCTGGAACAGGGGAGACGCAAAGGCAGGTCCTGTTCTGTGCCACTACAATGTGATCGCATGGGATCATCAGTCAGCGCGTTTGGCCAGGCTCAAAAGCCTTCCCTTCTCCCAGCACTTTGTCTAGTTAGGCCACACCAGTTTCAGAACAGGGACACTTCCTACCTGCTACAGACAGTCACACTACAAACAACGAATAAAACGCAACAACTAAATTCTGTCTGCTAACAACAGAGCTGTGGGCACAACTCTCCTCCTCTCCTCCATCCCTTGAGGCCAATGCAGTGGGTCAATCTATTCGCTGTCAGGCTAGATTTGCAGGCAACGTGATTCTTTAACTGTGAGTTTGTACCTTAAGGCCAAGTTGGGGGTTTTTTTGGCATGACATAGGCATAGTCTCAGAAAGGATAGTAAGTTCGATGAACCCCAGGCTTGATCAGATTTGTGCCTATTGACATTTCACTACTGGAGAGCAAGCTCCCAGCTGAGAGAGGCATCCAGTGGTTAAAGGAGCATCGTGGGGGCACAGCTTGACAGAATGAGACACAAGCACATTACAAGTACCAGAAGGTCTCCAGAGCAGGGGTAGTCAGTGAAGAGGGAAGCTCAGATTTCATCCTTGCCTAGAAGTTTGCATGCTATGGGATATGTCATGTGCATCAGCCTGCCTCGTGTGGAGAAAGCTAAGCCTGACTGCAGCTTCCTTCGGTGTAAATGTAAAGCTAGAGTCATTCCCTAGAAGCCAATGGGCAGGAGCAAACAGAGAGTTAGACCCAGCGCATTCAGTGCCAACGGCTTTGAGAGGGAGTGCTGGGCTGCAGCTTGGCTGTGTGCTCGGGTTCAGTACTTCTGCAGAGGCTGGAGGAGAGACAGCGTTCCATCCTGTGGAATGGTGGGGTCAAACTGTGCAGCTTCACTGCCTGGCAGAGGGGAAGGTGGCCGTGAGTGGTACGACAGGCTGAGCTCTGGGCTGTGGAAGGAGGGAAGCTGTCTGAATCTGCCCTTTCCTCTGCCCATCTTAATATTGATAGAGCTTCAGCCTCTGGTGTTAGTCTGCCAGTCAATACTCCAAGGGAAGAAATCAAGCTGACCAGGATTTTTCAAAGGTTTGGGGTCTATGGTATGTCACTGCATTGGGCTGAGCAACCCAAGATGAGTCCTGAGAGGGGAGTTCAAAGTAGCAAGCAAATAATACAACAAGAAAAGTCAAGCATAGGCGAATCCCCTGCCACTAAGACAACAAGAAGTCAAACTTTCACCTTTCATGACTAAGACAGCACATTAAAATTAATTGAATGAGCCCCAACTTTCATGAAAACGATGTTCTATGGCTGTTCATCTGAATCTTTGCTTCCTTCGAAGATGCTTTTGTGTCATTAATCCAAGCTTGCACTGCATATACTCTTTCTTGGGAAGCACAATGAGACACACAAGACCCGGGATCTGCCACAGTTTGTTACTGAGTTTGTAATATGCAATTGTGGGAATGATTATAATATCACCAACTGGTTTTCATCTGTCCCTGCACATTCAAACGTGAAAGCTGAAATGAACAGTGACAGGAAAATGTTCTTGTTTGCACACAAATACTTTAATAACTGGCAATTTTAGAAGAAGTAGGAGAAAAAAAGTTGAAGGACAAAGAACTCGCATATTAAATTCTACAGTGAAGTTAACTCTTAAAACCAATATCATTGAGGCTTTCAATGTGCTCTGAAGAGTGGTAAAAACAACCAAAAGGGTTAATCCTCCCCCTAAATCTCTCATCCAGCAACCACTACTTTGCATGCCTTTTAAGGCAGCCAGGAAATTATATTAATTTCTCTAATGTGTGCAATGCCATAAGTTCTTTTTTTAATTATGATGATCAAAATATTGCTTAAAATTAAAGGCAGCTGCATTTGTTTCTGACGGATACCATAATTGCAATTGTAAATTGGGAAATGTAATGTTTCCTGGTGCTGCTGTGAGTAATGGTTCTGAAATCATTATAGATAGGTAGATATAAATAAACCAAGAGATCTGTGAAAATAGAGCAAAAGCAAGCTAAAAGGGTAATTAGCAGAGCGAATAGGAACAGAAGAATCCAGTGCTCAAAAAAAATCTAAAAATTCTGTGGAGTTCTGTGACTGTATTCGTAGCATTTCGTAAAAAAAAGGAAAATCACTCTCCAAAAAGGCAGGAAAAAAACCCAAACAGAAAAAGAATTCATTTGAGCTCTGGATTTACCATGAAGTTTCTTTGCTGTCTTTTATACCCTGCAGAGAAACAAATTCCTCCCCATGAGATACGTAAATGCGAATGCCACAGACAGAGTCCTGTTCCTTTTGGTTTGTCCTACCCTTGGGCTTGACTCGGAGCGATGCTTACACATTACGCTGCCTGCCCTGCTTTTCCCTGGGGATCAGCAGGTGAAAAGCGAGTGGTCCTGGGGCTCTGTCATTGCTGGTGGTGAGAAGACAAGTCAGGCCTTTCAAACTAGCACAGGGGAGGGTCAGCTGCCTCTTTTCACCTAATGCTCCCGAAGAGGGAATGTGAAGCCGGGCTTGGGCTCCCTGCCCCTGCGCTATGCCTAACCTGGGAGGCTGTTACCCTCTGGGAGAGGGATGGAGTGCCTTTACACTCAGGAAGCATTTCTATTCCATACAGCTCCTGAAGAGCTGAAAGCATTCAGAAAAGCCCAGAAACACCCAGCGAGGTGCAGCTGAGCTCTTTTTGTGTAACTGAGTGCCCTCCCAAAGCATAATGAGGCAATTCGGAATGGGTGTAAATCCAGAGGAACGCACTATACGTCAGTTTAACCCATGGGGTAGAAAACAAACAGAACAGAAACAGTTGTAAAAAGTGTGGCTTGTATTTGCCCTAGCCAACACCCATCTAGTTAGGCTGTAGAGGAAAGAGAGGAAAAGGTAAAGCTAATCTTAATTTTAAAGTCTTAGTCTCCTTTTTTTTTTTTTTTTTTTTAGGGAAAAGCAAAATAAACATTTTCTGGTACTGAGGCCCTGACAACTGGAAAATGGCCAGCGTAACAGCGACATTTATCAGTAGAATCTGAGATATAACAAGCAATCACACTCCAGCTGGTTTATCGTCAATAAGTAGGGATGTAATATTAGTAACAATTTTGTAGGTTTTAGAAGGTGAGCACTGAAAAAAGAACAGCTGCAAATCGGAGACCTCAGCCTGGATTTCCTGGTCTGCTAAACTCACTTGTTCAACAGGTCTGGGTGGTGTTGCCATGTAACTACGTCAGGAGAGCCATACTGGAAATCGGGACTGAACTGATGACTCATTGAGTAGATAAACATATGGGAACAATGGGAAAGCAGTCAACAGCTGTACAAGCCCTGGAATTTCCCCAGGTGGAAAGAAGCCATCACTGGACCAGCTGACCACAGGGCTGGAATTGTTCCTAGCACAGGCAGAATGAGCAGGACGCAAAGATCAAACACTGTTTTCAAGATACTTGCTGGAGATAAAATTAGAGGCATAGGAAACTGCAAAAAACTGTGGAGCTCTTGATGCTCCAGGACAGACCAAACTTGGCTTTTGTTGTTATGCCCACAAGATTTGCAAGCACAAGTAGAGCTGAAATCATTTAACATCTGCTGAAGAAATACATGTTCTTGCACGTGTAAGAAGACACTTTGACCTTAACTGGAGCAAAACCAAGCACCAGAATTTGACTAGCCAGGCAAAATTCCAAGAAAAGCCAGTCTATCCCATAAAGTTGATTACCAAGAAACACTTTCCCTCTACTGGGGGCAGGGGGAGAAGCCTAGAGACTTCTCAGGGTTCATTAGAGAAATGGGGATCATTATTTTCCTTCTTCAGCTCATAGAATCACCTCCTGAAACGGTCTTTTGGCAGCCAGAAATGAACTTAACAAGGACACTGACCGATGGAAGAGCCTTTGTGGATTCTATAAACAGTATTGATTTTCACATTCACAAAGAAATTAATTAGATGCCAATTGTATATGAACTGAGCCGTTGTCTCTCTTACACAGTGTGTCTCGCTACCTGTGTGAATAGAAGTAGCTCTGCAAAACGCTGGGTGCCCTCAAGGGAAAAAAAGGTTGAGGAGGGAGGAAGCACAGCTGTGGGATTAAAAACGTTGTCTCCAGCCTAGTCCTCTGCTATTGTCAGCAAGCGCCTTAGGGAAGGCCACGGCTCAACTAATCACCCTGCTGTATAAAACCATAGGGAAACAGATTTAAACTCCACGATCACTATGGTGTTGACGTACATGGTTGCAGACTAACCTCAGGCCTCCTAGCTAAAGGGGACCAGAAGAGAGAGAAGGTGGTGGATACCAAGTGAATAATGTGAAACTGGACTCCCCTCTGCTCCACAGGACTTTTCACTTGCACAAATCCAACTGCATATTTATTCTCGTGCTTGACAAATGACAAAATAGACATGTAGGCATCGAGCATCACTATCATCTCTGTGCCAGTCACAATGACCTTTCCCTTCCAGACTTTCAAAACTACCGTTCAGGGCAGTCGTCCATCTCTGGGAGACGGAGGGATACAGAGGTCCTTGGGAATGGGCAGGATACCAGTGCTGTGTCCCCTTCTGTGCTGGCCAGATTTGACAAGGGCAGACCCGAGAGCCATGACAAATGACATGACCCCGTGTCATAAAGCTCTATCGCGTACTCTAATCTTCATCATCACCATCACCAAGAAGAGCTCAGACACTGAAGCCAGGGCTGGTTTAATCTTCTGCAGGCCTGTAATGACTCTGAACCCTCTGTCTAACATTGCTCAGCATGACTGCTTAATTACAGTAATTAGGGAGTGCGGTAGAAACCTGCGCAGTGTGAGGGAGGCACTGCACTCAGGAAATGGATTCTCTGTCAGTCGGGTCCATTAGGAGGTCAGCCTGCCTGTCGCTTCCATCTCCTGTGGTAGCCTATGCTCAAGTCTGGGACTTTGGGAGGCCTGTCTGAAACATGCTGGGCTGGACCCTGTGTCCTAGGCAGGAGACATGTGTCTTCTCATCCTTCTTCCTCCCCTGCCATTCCCAGGACTGCTTTTACGCTCCAAGATCCGGCCCAGTGAAAGACCACCCCTGGCTACTCTTTAGAAGAAAAGGACAGTGCTTCTTAGTTAGAGAGGTGTCCCTGGGAGAGATGGTGACAGCGAGGGCTGCTCTCTAACCGTCACCCCCCATGAGGGTGGAAGTGCTCATCATGGCTTTACCACTGAGTCACAGGGAGTCTAGGTGGGACTCCACAGCTGGCTTAGCCCTCCGCCCCAAGAAAAGGCATATGGAGAACTGACACAGAGGAGATACCACCAGGATACCGTTATTCTCACCCCACATGCATAAGCCAGGATGGCCTTTCCAGTCCATGGCATGTTAAGGGAGTGATTGCCCTCAAAGCGGGTGTGATGTCGTTCTGGAGAAGCGCGTCACTCTTGACTACGTCCAGCCACCTAACCAGGGTGCCTTAGGTCAGGCAGCGTAAATCCTCTCTGTCCTGTGCTATGAGTGGCTTCTGCAGGCTCACAGCAACTCTGTACCAGACTTGAAGCCAGATCTCCCGAGCACTGGTACAAACCTTTCCCCACACCACCAAACACGTTCTTTTCAGTCCTGATACACCCTGGCACGTAACCTGCCTGCAAGTATTCCCTTGGCTATTCTCACGCTGCTAGTCACACCTGATCTTCCCTGAACTGTAACAAAACGCATTTCACACTGGGCCTGCACCAGCGTTGTTGACCTTTCCAGTCCTCCTGCGGTTCAGAAACACCTTCCCCGCCTGGTGTGATACCCCTGGACGAGCACACGCGACTTTGTTCACACTTCAATAGGCGATGCTGAGCGTGGCCAAGGGACACACAGATTAGAACTGCCCCCAGCCAGGACAGAAATAATCCTGGCCCCACACCACTGCACCGAGGAAGAACTCTGGCTCTGAGTTAATGAACTGTAAATTCCAGCTTAATGAGTTTTATACTGAGGAGAATAATTAATGTAATTAGTACTGATATGAAAATGATGGTACTCGAGCCTGGATTACAAGGGGGAGGAGAGGACCTGGGGGTGGGAGGAAGCTTGGAGAAAGTTCATTCCGTCTATGGTGCTGTTCACCCAGAGGAACAGGGCTGGATGCATTCTTGGCAGGCTTTAAAACCTCACCTCCCATCTGCCATAAAGGGGATGAAAACAGAGCATGACAGTACAGCAAAAAAGAGATCAGCCATCCCTGTTTGCAGCAGAGACGTGGAATCTTTAATGCGGCTCTTTCCTGTGCTGTCCTCTTAATTTGTCACTCCACTCCATACTTGCGGTATATCATCTGCCCTCCACGGTGCCTATTTTTTGCTTCCATATGAAAAGTTCTTTATAAAGGTGACTAGCTCCAAGGATAAAACAACAGCTCTTTAGCTATGTAAGTATTTTGACATGTTTTATATATTTAGTGCAGTCCAAGAGGCGGTAATACTGATATTTTAGTTTTATACATATAGATTGATACATAAATTTTTATATACGCATAAAGTAACCCAGCAGGAGGTACTCTGTTCTGAGTGAGGCACTGATCATAGTACCTTCGGCACTGGAGAAGGAGACCTCAAAACCCACCTTAAGCGCTGACCCTGCTTGCACATCTGATAGCGGTGGGGAAATGAAAAAAAGCAGGAATGGACGTGTTTCACAGCACTTCTGTTTGAGCGGGCACCTTTTCCACCTTATCTGTCCAAAGTGTCTCTGATACTAGCCTGGGTGTTTGTGTGCCTTTTCAACCCAGATGAGCAAAGCTCTAGCTGGGCATTGGCGGGAGTCTCCGTGCAAATGGCACCTGTGTTATGAACTGCCATGCAGGAGGCAAAGCCAGGTTCTGTTCCCCTGTTCCGAAAGTAAATGCAGTCCTGGGGGGAGATGCCACGTTCCAGAAATAAAGGATAAACTTGTCTTTGTGCAGAGCGAGAATAGCATTGCCAGCAGTCTGCTTTCCCCATCCTGCGCTACTGCTTGGATCGGCACGCTATCCTGGGCTGCATGTCCCTGAATATAAGTTGTGGCTCTCCTTGAAACATTCTGAGAAACAACTGGGAGAAACTCTGGAGTTCTCGGCAAAATGTGCCGTGGTCATGACAGCTTATCTCATGCAATCCAATAAACGCCTGCCCAGTAATGACCAGCTTTGGCTGCTGCTAATGCAGGCTGTATTCAACCCACTGACTGCAAGACAGAGACCCTTTCACCCTCCCTTCATGAATTCCCATCCAGCCCTCTGCCATTTGCTAGCCCAGATCTGTGGCTAAATTGTTCCAAAAGGTCTTTATCCAGATGCAGACCTCTGTCCTTGTGCAGTGGAGCTTTTTTATTAAAAAATGTCCTGGGGATTTTTCATTCTCAGAGTTAGTGGCTTGTGCTAAAAATTCTCTAATGGTATATTGATCAGATCTGTCTGATAGGGCACCTCCTAAGTAAGCGTGAGCTTCATGTGCAGCTGGACTGGACTGACGCCCCGTTCCCCCATGAGCGCATGCGTGCTCGCACACGCACACACCAATGTGTCTGTCTGTCTGTATACAGCTCCTCTGCCCTCCGCGGGATGCCGGCACGCTCACTAGGGCAGGCAGGCACGATGGCAGGGGTCTGCTGGCTCAGCAAGGCAGACCCTAGCCACGGGAGCAGGATTGCCAGGCTGGCGTGGCCCCTGCGCGGCCTCCTCTTAACGCGAGCAGTGCCTGGAAGGGGCAAAGACAGGAGTCTGGCCGGGAAGGCCTGATCCTGCAGCCTGCTGGGCTCTCGTCCTCCTGCCATGGGTCCCAGCCCGAGCCTGGGCTGCTGGGGCTGTGGAGGCACGCGGCTGGGCTGGGGCTGTGCCGCCAGCACCGTGGTCACCTGTCCCTGGGACGCTGCCCACAGTTGTGGGGCTGCGGAGGAAATCCCCCCAGACAGGAGCGCTTTCCTCTCCGCACCCCCTGCCCTCTCGCCAGACTGCTTGCTTCTCTCTTTTTTAACCAGAGGACCCCCTTTAAAGATGGGGTCTTATTCTGTCGCCTGTTTCTCGTGTGATTCCAGCTATGGCTAATCCCAGATTAACCAGGGAGAACTTCCCGCCAGCTGGTGCAGGGCCCGGTCCTGCCCCCGACAGAGGCACATCTGATCAACGTGTGCTGCTGCTGAGGAAACATCTGGGACACCGGCGCTTGCCTGCTCAGCACACCATGATTCATGGGTGCTAGCAGAGCACGTAATTAAGCAGGAGCAGAGATGGAGTAGTCTTCTTCCCCCTGCATTATGGATGGGGCAGAGGAGGGGCCTCTGGGCTCCCCATCCCTCTCTGGCAGTCCCCACGCAGCGCACCAGAGTGCAGCAGGGGCTGTCTAGCAGTCCCTTGCAGCAAAGGCAGCCGCGATGCATTTGTTGTCTTAAAGCAATGTTCAATGTCTACCCTCATATGGAACCAGAAGCACTGCTTGTCTGCAGAAGGAAATCAGGACACTTGCATGGGAAGTGTGCTAGAGAGGAGGGGGCCCGGGGATGTGTGTGACTCTGAATGTATTCCACCCACTTGCACGGGGAAGCTGGGAGGAGACTTCCCAAAAAGGGAACAAGTAAAATGAATGGAGTGAAAGAGGCATCTCCCATAGAGCATTTGGTCATCACGATTATGTTTGCATTGCTCCGAGGGCAGAGCTACAGTAGTAAATGTGCACCAGGCACTGCCTTGCAGGTCACCTGAACACTGCCTCTCTCTTTACCTTTAAGTCCCACGTCCCTGCCAGTGCCGCAGACAGCGAAGGATGCAACGTGAAGGGTGGGTTAAGCTAGTCCTGAGGACAGCCTTCACAACTCAGCCAGTAACTCCTGGGGCCCAGCGCGAAGGCAGGAGCGCGTGTGCATGTGTGTACATTTTGGGGTGTGAATGTGCAAGGGATGGTGGATGTAGCGAACGACTCAGGCAGAAGTCAGCACTGGGAGAAAGGACGAGATCAAACACCTCACACGAGTTTCACAGCTAGGAGAGAAGTTGTTATAACTCTTCAGTTCACTTTTATTTAAGTTCTGTGATCAGTCTTTTCCATCTGCAAAAGCTCTTGTGTCAGTGCCACCAACACATGGAACGGAAATTATGACATTTCACCCCAGTAACAGGAAGAATGGCTCACGTCTCTCACCAGTTCCTCCCATATGCTGCTAGCCCACTGGGTGCAGGATCACACTCCACCAGTATCCTGTTCAACTTGTTCAGCAATCTACACCCAACGATGTTGCTGGATGGCTCTGTTCCCGGAGAAGGGAACTTTTAAAATCAATTTGCACCATGGTGGGAGGACACCACCTCTCATTAGCATTGCTGCAGCAGGATCTCTGCACCTGCGAGGTCCCCGCAGACATGGGTACCCTTATCATGGAGCAAAGCCAGTGCTGAGCCCATGGCAACAGGTGCAGCAAGTTTGGAAATAGCCATTAGGCAAACATCGTGCAGCTGTGTGGAAAGGGAGGGAGGAATAAGAGCCCTGAATTAGAACCAGTTCTAAATGCAGCTTTGTAAAACCGAAACAATGGACTTGAATCTCACTATCTCTTTCTTCAGGGGTTTTTCTTCAGGGGTTTTCCCCCTTTTCCTAGGGTACAAAGGAATTTGGTGTTGTGTGGAGACTCTCTTTTGTCTTTTTTTTGAGACCAACCCAGTTGTTAAGGAGAAGAGAGAATGTTAAGAGGCAAAGAGAACCAAGACATTCCTAAGTTTAATATATATGCTGGCCTAAGTCAAACTACTGTTTTGAATTTAGGCTTTTCTTGCTTTTTCCCTTTCTAGGGAGGATTGAAATCCTTCTGCTTTGCTGAAAAGCACAGTAAAACCCTTTGTGGCCATCTTCTGTGGGCAGCTCAAATTCAAAGCTGTGCAAGGCAACTAGAGTTTCTCTGTAATGCTGCAGTCTAAATCTCTGCCTTCCCTTCCTCATCAAAGCATTGTTCCTCCAGCCACGGGCAGCAGAGAAAACCACGTGCAACGTGTTCTCTACCTCCTCTGACAAACAACCATTTTTCTAGCTTGTTTCTTTGTGTATCTGAAGACCTGACCATATTCCACTTCTCATTTAAATTCTTATATCTGTCTGAAACTGCATCAGGTGAAGGCTCCCAATCAAATCTACTTTAATTGCTGCTGGGCAGGCAGCATCCTGCTATTACAGGCATGCAAATAGGGAAGCATGTAATGGACTTTTGCTTGCTTTTTCTCTATGGTCAGTGGCGCTGGGTTGATTCCAAGGCGTCAGAGACCCCTGGGTTTTCCAGCACCTCATCACCTTTCCAAACAGAGTGACCAAAGGCAGATTTGGCAGACTCCAAAGCATGGTTCCCTTGCTGGGCTGAATGTGTTGGCTGTGGTTTCAGTGTAGAGCACACCCAATTTCCAGCTCTGTGGTAACCAGAAAGTGCCCCAAGGTATATTGAGAAGAAAACGAGAGAGAGAAAGATATTATCTGAATCAAGACATGTAGCACTCGAGTCCGTTGGTGTAAGAAAATGACTGGCTGAATTCTCTGGAGACTGGCAGAGGAAATGTGAATCCAAATTACTCCAACAAGGGTTCCATCAGTCAAGACCAAGAGGATGGTATTGGAAAAGTTGTGTTTAATGCTCTAAGGCTATGTCTGTATAGTCCCCTGATCCTCCGGGAATGAGAGCACTCCATGCACTAGCACACATGAAAGCTTCTGTGCCTGTTAGAGGTACTGGCCATTTCAGCTTGGCCAAGAAACGCATCAGTGCATTTCCTCCCAGCAGGAAACCGCTTCCCCACACTGTGCAGCAATTTTCCACCACAGAGACGAAATCTTGTCCTTGTGACCAGCTACCATGCTGCCTCCACAAAGGACAAGGTGGCAACATACACCAGGGAAGCAGGGGAAGAGGGGTGGGAAGAGTCAGTTCTCCAAGGGTAGGTTGTATGCCGTACAAGGGCCCGGGGGGTCCATGCGTGTGGCATCATCCTCACACAGTGCGGACTGTACTAACTGAAGTATAAACTTCTCTCTTATATACAGATCTATTTATTAGCCTGCAGGGAATCCATGAGGTGAGGTAGTGTGAACACAAATGTGCTTCTCTGTGGAGGAGGAGGGACAAGCAGGGTGAGTCTCGAGGCTACTCTAGGTGATGGGAACACAGAAAGTGCATAGAACAACTATAGCTGTTTAGATTCAGATATACAAAAATAAAATGGTGCCTCAGTCCGTGTGGCATGGAAGGAGCTGGGCTGGTAGCATCCAACATGGTATTCATACCTCCTCTTATGGGGAGGCTTTCATCTTGATGGTAGTTTCACTTATTTGTACAAATAGCACTGAAACGTTGTTTGGTGTCTGGGCAGCGGGATAATGGTGTGGTCCCCGTCGCTCCCTCCCACATGCACTTTGCTCAAACATCCTCATGGTTTCCAGAGTGATGTTAAGTGTGCAAAGTCTGCAGAATGCCAAATACCCAGCCCGAGACAAAGGAAAGTAAAAGCCCATTTGCCAAGAAGGCATATCCCCTTGTTCAGAGCTGTCCCAGCCGACATCTCTTCTATGCCATACCTGGGTGAAGCAGATGAAAGTTATCCTTGAAACCAGGCTCTTACACAGGATGCTCGTTCCTTTTTCTCCTCTTCCTCTTCTTTGCTTTTATATACATTTATGTGTATATCTATATTTATTTTTCCTCTAATACAAGTGAACACAAATGTGATGTGGAGATAAATTCCCTTCTCTAAAACACTTTGTGGTCACAGGAATGTACACATTTGGATTTACACACCCACACACATTCCAATATAAAAAAAATTGTAATCCCAAAACTAAGATGCTTTTAAAAAAGTTAAAAGGCCAGATTCTTCTATTGGCTTTTATCCTTCATTAAGAGCAAGAAGATTACCTGAAATCATGATTTATTCTTTATATTCTGCCTGAGTTCATTTTCAAATTCCAATCAACAGATGCAAGGAAGAGAGGGGGAAAAGCTAGTGGGGGGTCACATTAGGCTTTGAAAAGGAAAATTAGAGAGAATGTTTTCCTTTCTAATTTTTTTCCCTTTGGGTTTCAGGTTGTAAGACCTTTATTTAAAGGATGCTTTCTCCAAATATGTTGGCTTCAAAATATGTCCCCATGCCATCTGTATTTAAAAGAGTCAATCAAAGAGATTGGGGGTGGGAGCAGGAGGGAAAAAGGACAGAAACAAAACCCCTAAACCAAGCTCTTTTCTCTATTCTTGGGTTGGTTTTGAGCATCTTTCATTGTAAACATCTTATTATTTGGTTCTGCAGTCTTGGCTGTTTAGCTCTTCACAACAGGGATTTCCTATCCCCACTGCCAAGGGGGAAACAAATTTCTCCAAAGGAGGAAAAAAAAACCACTACAGCCTCAGATTTGAGCACTGGCTGTGCCTTAAAACTTCACACAAGCTGGAACAAGGGCTGTGAAGACTCCACACCCGGCTACTTTGGTGCAAACAGTGTAGAGATTGACACAAGGGAACCTACGGACATTTAATCAGGTTGGGCACATCCCATCCAACACAGGGCAGCTGTCACCCACATACACATGCACACACATAGCCAGCTTGATACAGGAGGGCCAGAGTGAGAAAAGAAAGTGCAAGTACTGAGTGAGAGGTGGGCAAAGACAGAGTGTTCCCTTGAGCATTAGCAAGCCAGGCAGACACTTAACCCAATCATGTCAATTACAATTGCACCGAAATTTAAAAATCAATAAATAAAATAAGCAATGGCAAAGGGAGGATCTAAAAGGCCTTGGTTGTTGAGCGACAGGATCAGGAGAAAACAAAAACATTAGCTTCTTCGTTTTGCTGTGTTGACACTTTAAACATACTGTTCCTTAGGACAGATGTAAGGAGCCCGGGAACCGGGAGGTGGGCAGCAGAAGGAGATGTCAGGATGATGAGGATAAAGATCTTGTGGGAGATCTGACAAGGGTGTATAGACATGAGGGATCTTCTCCAGGTATCGATCTTCATGTGAGTAACAGCGGGTCAGGTAATCACTCGCATTCGATATCTCTGAGTGACACTTTCCAAAGTTCTGTAAGTAGAGACAAAAGTCAATGGGTGAAAACTCTGGGATCATTGGCCATAAAACACACAACTCTTTACTTCCTTGCCGAGACACACATATAACAAGTAGGATGGAAAACTAAGTAGTTCTGCTTACTGCTTCAGAAAAATAGAAACCCAGGTGATAAATCCTCACATTTCAAAATTTTTGTCTTACTTCCTGCAATACCCATATTACTGATGAATATGTATAGTTTTTGCATGGTTTGCCCCTTGTCTGTAAGTGCTCTGCCTCTCTGGATAAAATAAGCAGTCGGCCAAGAAAGGGCAGTTTATTTTCAGTCCTCCTAACTCTTCCACACCTGAGTTTTGAAAAAGCAGTGCTTGTATGCATCATTAATCTAATCCAGGCTCATGCTCTTTTATTTAAAGGGCACATGTATCCGACCAGGGACTTCGGAGGCAAAATAGGTTCTTGTGTCTAATTGTTTACCTAGTAGATAGGAGAGCACGTGCTAAGCTTTACCTGTGTGAGTAGTTCCACTGCAAGCCTTGGGGCCAGCTTTGTAAGTCAAATCAACTACAGAGAATATAAAGCACTTGCAAGATCGAGACTGCTCTGTGGTCCCACGACCTTCCCTCTGATGGAGTGTATTCTTATGGATGCTTTGCAAAACCCGATTCTTCCTCTTTAAGTGCCAAATGAAACGAAAACCCTTCAAAGTGCTTTGGTTTCTATTGAGATAATTTTGCAGAGGTGTGGCGAGCAATACTGAAAGAAACACCGCTTGTTCGAGTGCAAAAATCGCAGAGACCTTTTTCTCCCAGAAAGCTCCATGCAAACAGCAGCATCAGGAAGACGGAGACCCCCCTGCTTCTCCCGGTGTGCCTGCGGGGGACGCCCGTGTGAACTCAGAGGAGCGCAGAGCTTTCCCACAGCCCAGGAATCTGGCTCCCCAGAGGGTGGCAGCAGATGGGAAGGATTCCTCCCTGCTCACAGACCCTTTCCTCCGGTTTGAAGCCCTGCAAGATGACCCAAGCAGGAGGGACATCTAGCGAGGACAGTGCTTCTGGTCTTCAAAATCAACCCACATTCATGGGCTCTCACCAAGGGCTGATCTTTTCTCTAAGAGAGAGCAAACGCACTGGCAGTCACCTTTTATGCCTGTGGTTTGAACTGAGGCTGGTTGAAGCAAGTAACTTGCCCTTGAGTCCTTCCTTGTTCTCTTTCAAAATACCAGAAACAGTCGGTCTAGTGGAAAGGACAAGGATTTGACCCTCAGGAGAAAACGCCTGAAGGAACAGAACAATCTACTCCGCTCATCTGCTGCCAGTTCCTGGATAAATATTTCACCAGGATGCTTAAAAAATCATATCGAAAACAAAGTGTCGACAATAATTTATTGATGGTTCAGACTGCTAGAAGAGGCAACAAGCAAGTCGGAGGGCTGCACAGTCTTAAGGCAATTTCAGGAACAGCCTTGCTAAGAGCAGTGAAGGCTGCTAGAGGATGGAAAGTTTGTCTGAGTACCAGGAAAACAGCAGCAATGCTAAGGTCAATGTGATTTTCATTTCCCTTTCCTTGGCAAAACTGTACACCCCACCACGGAAGCTCTTAAAATTCAGTGAACTTGACCGGGCCAGATAGCAAAGAATAATAGGCTCTAAGCCCCTTCTATTTAGAATTGCTGTGTTGGTATCTGACGTTTGGGTGGGCCATTCCCACAGCTACCTCATGAAGTTTTTGTCCACTTCTGGGTTTTAATTGCAAAGTGAAAAGGTAGAGAGGTGCTGCGCAGCATTATAGCTGTTTAATGGGAGGGAGGAACCCAAGCCAGGGGACGTGAGGAAGCTTCACTAACTCTACCTTACCCCCTACAATGTCTTCCTAGCTGCTTTAGGCAGCCCTGACTTACAGCCCTCACATTCCCAGGTGGGAGCTATATGTACACAGAAAGTTTAGGCCTCTACAGAATTCAAGGCTCAGATTTACACTGTACCACACACAACCCTGTGGCTGGAAAACAGGGCAGGCTATGGCAACACATACTTCAAGCCTGGAGACAGTTATCTTCATAAACAGAGATCCATACCATAAGGGAAGCAGGGAATGAAGAACAGCTGAATGCTATTCTTCTGATTGCACCAGCTGACGAAAAGGGATAAAGAAGGGCTAACAGCTAGGGAGAGTGGTAGCCAGCACAGAATGTGCAAAGGTCCTCATCCTGTATAACCTACTCTCAAGAAATCTCAAACACAACAGAACTCCTTTCCATACCTGCAAGGGGGAAAAAAAGAATTAGCCATGCTCTCCTCCTGTTTTATAGAGGTAAGTCATTAACTGATAGCTCAACTTTCTGGATAAAGCTAACCTGAAAGAGAAGTTGTCTCAATGCTTGAAATTTAGTAAGACGTAGCAGGCAAGAGGGTCTCTTAGCAAGGCTAGTAATCTATTATCAATTAAATGGGAGGGTAGGTTTATATGCTTTCTGAGCATGCAACAGAAAAGCATAGGACTTCATACTAATATGAGCACTCAAAAGGTCCAATAGACAGAAAGGTCTAATAGGAAAGAGACTCTCAGTTAAGATAAGTAGACATCTTGTGTAAATTGATCTGGTTGTTAGCATCTAACACTGAAAGAAGCAGAAGGGGTCATGAGATACTATTTTATGGGCTGCCTATTGACAATACACTGGCTCAGCAAAGCCTATTTCTTTCTGTTTATCTATCAGTTAACATGGGCATGAAATGAGCATCCATGAAGTAGGGCTAGAGAAAATAAGTGCAATTTTGTCAGCACTTCTGTTTGGCCAGGTGAGTGTGAACAAGCTCTTCTTTTCTTTCTGGACAGTGTTTTGTGCTCACTCTTCACAGGTGGGAGTGGGGCCAAAGCAGGGCAGCTGGAGAATGCCAGCATTGGGCTCAAAGGGAGAGACTTCACTGTCTCCTTTCACCTTTCTTCAGCATGTGAAGCCAGGAGTCACATTGCTCTGGCTTTGTTTCCTGATCTCATTTCTAAGCAGCGAAAGGGAAGAGAACAAAATCAGCCTGATGGTTTTTAACATATTTAGCAGCCAGTGCCCTTTGACTTCCTTCCCC
This sequence comes from Balaeniceps rex, assembly GCA_013401315.1. Taxonomy (NCBI): domain Eukaryota; kingdom Metazoa; phylum Chordata; class Aves; order Pelecaniformes; family Balaenicipitidae; genus Balaeniceps; species Balaeniceps rex. The sequence goes on along the minus strand of VYZW01040881.1, from coordinate 450,284 downwards.
AATCCCACTGTGACTTTTCCCAAATCTAATTTATCTTTAACAAAGTTTCAAATTACATTAGGGATAATGAACTAATTAAATTGAACTGGCACACAATTCTGCCACCTTCCCCCACCTGACTTCTCCCACTTGTCTTTGTTTCCAGCATGACTCCATACAATTCTTCATTATCTGGGTTACATCCTCCCCACTCAGTTTTATTTTCAAGAGCTTGATGAAAGGGGATGTCAGCAATCTATCTGTTTCAGACAGCCTGGAAGATTACCTTTAAACAGTCTTTATTTGATTGAATTAGAGAGTTTGCATTTCTGCCATGAGTTACTCTCAACCCTTCTCCATCCCCTACACACCTGTCTCCAGCTTTTCTTCTATTTGCAGGTCACCTCTTTGGTAAAACTAGGTGTGCTGCAGACAGCTTTCCCTCCAATCTGACCATATCCTATACTTTTAATCATCCATAAATAATGAGTTCTTACTGGTCTAAAAGCAAAAAACTCCTTCTCAGGGTCCTGAGGATTCCTCTGCTATATTTTCTTCTGGAAAATCTGAAGACTCTGTTACATGTGAGAGTTGGACAGATGCTGCTACAAAGGACTGTGGTTTCTGCTATTGCTCAAAAGCCCAAGAGCCAGTTAATAACCTCTCATGCAGTTTAAACTTGTATTTAGTCTTGCAACATGGCTCACAAAGAGAAGTAGGCTGGTTTTCTCTGCTTGGCCGAACTCAAGGCAAACACAGTGCACATTCATGCACTTGTTGGATGTGTCAGCCTGTTCCCGGGCTGGGAAAGGTCTCTGCTGTTCAAGACTATTCAAACTTTGGGCTGCCACTACCCTTACCCTCTCCATCAGCTGGCTTTGGATTTTGGGGTGCAGCACAGGCTGATGAATAGAAAGAAGCAGTTTTGTTGAGTGACAGCAACAGAGGACTGTTGTCATAGTGTGGACCAGTCAGTGGAGAGGATGTAGATGTTGTAAGATAGAAAATATAATGGGAACCAAAAATAAGAACATTTTGTCACGGTGTTGGGAACCTCACATCATCTTATCCCTGTTTCTAAACTCCCTGCTCAGCATTTTTGTGCTGCTTTTCGACTTCCAAGTATGGCCACAACTTTAGATATCTCCTGGCATACTTCTGCTCTGTTTGACACCTTATCTATGAGGGAGCTCCTGGAATAATCACTATCCTGAGTAAAGAGCAAACACTAATGTATCAGGGATGAGCGGGAACCAATGGACCTGAGCTTGCTCTTAGGAGTGGTGGACTTTTGTGAGGACAAAACTGAGGGCAGGTGGGACAGAGGGGCTCACCCATGGGTTTAGAAAAATAAAAGGTTGAGCATGAGGAAGGCTGAAATACCTGAAATACAGGGTAAGGACCTATGGTGAGGGATGCACCCACAAACACATGCAAGTATTACTTATGCAGAAAACTTGCTTATAAAGTTGCATTCCTTCTTACAGCATGCCTTTAACTCTTTCTCTCCCTGTCTATAGTACATACCTGTTCTGCGTTCCTATAGCATCTTAGACCATTGTTAACCTTAAACATTTCCCTCCATGTTGTTTCTCTCCTGAGTCCTTCTCTCTACCCTTGTGGAATCAGGGCAGGGCTGTTACGCTCATTTACAAATGTGAAACTAATAAGACGCCACCTGAGTTCTTTGCTGTATTTCTCCTGAAAATTGGAAATGGGGCTATTGACCTGGGGCGGGTATTCAGGCAACCTTGGTGTTGATAGGAAGGAAATGCGGCAATCGGGAACTGAGTCAAGGCTGCTACATTTGATGGCTCTCCAATATCTCAGTCTGCACCAAATGTGCAACTGGTGCAGGTTTAGTAGTTTTACAGGGACATTCAGAAAGCAGAGCTGGGAATCTGAACCCTAGTCTCTAATTTGCTGGGATCTTGGTGCACGTCTCATGGTTTTGAGCTATTCTTGCTGTAACAGGGACAAGAAATTCCCAAACAATACTGAGAGCAGGAGTGTGGGGAGGTGAAGGGGGAGGACGTAATTAAAAAAGCATAAAAAAAAAAAATCACCCTGATCTGTGGTGTGTCTTAGCAGGGAGATTTTGTGGCGGTGAGATTACACCTTCAAAGCACCATATGATTGGCTTTATTTTTACTTCAGAGAAACTGGGAGGATTTCCAAATTTGGATTTGGAGGATTACTGTCCTTTTGCTGACAAGAAAATCCCCCACCCCAGGGAGGACAAGGCGAGACCTCCCAAGATGGATTAGGGAGCACTTGCCTTGTTTGTAACAGTGGGAGCGGTCCCTCCAGTGCAGCCCAAGAAACTGTTGGGAATTGGAGGTGAAGGCATAAGGGAGGGTGGCTGTTTTCAACCACATCTTCCTCTGGGCTGGCGTTTTCATCCTCTCTGTGTGTGCAAGAGGCTGGCAGTGCTGCTGCCTGTTGGTGGCAGGCAGGCGCCTGGGAGCTGATCAGCACCTCTCTCCAGCAACAAACAGACCCCACAACCAAATGGAGAAAAGAAAAACAAAACCAATCCAAAACTTACTGTCCACTCTCGCTCGTTATGTCTACGAAGACCTTGATCCTCATTCTGGGAAGCAGGGGCGGGCGAGACACCGCAAGAGAGAGAGGTTACCATTCTGGTCCAGGCCAGGCCTGCTGCAGACACTTACCTAGGAAGGCTTTTGCTACAGCAAGGGAACTACAGGGCTGCTTCCAACACAGGAAAACCAGGGACCAGAGGGATGAAGGCAAACTGAACTAACCCATTGCACACCTTCCACCCAGGTGTTTCTGCTCCACCTTCCCCCACCTGTTAGCATGGATGTTCCTAGTCTGCAAGGAGGCACCTCATCAACAGGACTGTCCAGTGGGACCCTTTAAAAATGCCTATTTTCTCCTGCTTATCCTCCTGCACAGAGCTATTCCCCTCCTTCCCAGGGATCCCTTGCCCTTTATTATCTTTTTCTCCAAACCACCCCTCTCCATCCCCGAGCTACTGCTGCTCTGTGTGCCTCCTCTGATCTACCCTGGGTGACCTGGGAGGTATTCAGTGAGCTGCAAAGCACCTCATCTCTCCCTTTGCTTTCTTCCTTGTCTCCCCACCCTTCTCCACACCTCTTCGTTGAGTACCCCTGTGGGGCTGTAGCCCCATTAAACCCACAACCTCTTCCTCCCATTTGAAAGGCAGCAAAGTAAAGGGGAAGGAGCAAGGCAGAAGCTGTAGTCACCACAACTTGGGGAATACACAGGAGCGAGGGAGAGTCATAGCCAAGGAGGGGGCTGCCAATGGCATTTCCTTGGCCAACAACTCTTGGCATCACCCAGCAAACCTCCCATGGGGTGGGAAAGGAGAGTTGCCTCCCTTTCAGATAGGGACCTGGTGGCTTTAATACCTGAGAAAAGGGTGTGATTATAGGGTAAGGGAATGTAAGAAGAGCTGAAGACACCTCTTTGCACTGCAAACACCATTCTGTTTCAAAGGGTCACTGGTAGCGAGGGATGGTCAAGAACCACCACTTACTTGTAGGTTTAAAAACAAGCTGAGCCCTAATCGGTCCCTGCCACAGGACCTGAGCTTGGTGACACTTAAAGTGGTCAGAAAAACATGAGAACAGGGAAACAGTCACGTCTGGTCTCTATTTTTGAGAAGGAGAGCACCAAAGAAAATAATCTTTCTCCTTTTCTCTCAAACATCCAAACATGCTGTCTGCACCAACCTCACGCAACGCAAGCGCTTTTATTTTTGCATACACGGTCCCTCTCTGTCTGTCTCTTATTCACTGATCTCTTTCAGATGCAGGAACCTTTACATGTTCCCATATTCTCACATACTCTCCCACCTTGTTCTTTCACACATGCACATATGCTCCATCTTATCTATAGTTGCTTCCATGCACATAAACTCTTCTTTTTTTTTTTCTTTCTTTCTTTCAGTCAGTCCCCTTTTCTTTCCCTCCTCTTCTTGTACTGACTAGCTTGGAAAGACCCTTTTAACATCTCCACGAGGTTTTTGGCTTCAGCTTCTGGACACCCTAGTATTGCTGCTTTGCTTCGTGCTGCTGAGCCTTACAAAAATTCCCCAAAGCAAATCCCACATCAAGAGCTGGACCCTTCAAACCCACCTCGCTTCTCCCTGTGTCTCCAGCCACACTGCCTGCAGAGGGGGCAGACCCCTGTTCTGAAACAAAGCCATTAACCCTTTGCCCTTCCCACATGCCTTGCCTCACTGTAGAAAGCAAAGGAAAACACTGCAAAACCATGCACAGAAGGCAAGACGAGGCAAAGGCATTCTTGTCAGCGCCCCCAGAAATTAGTGTAGCAAAGAGAGCAGCCATCATGGACAGCATGCAGGAGGTGGAGGGAGTGGGGAGGAGGAGGAGGACAGACTGGATGCATGGGGGCCGCTCCACAGGAAGGGGAGGAGATGCAGAGGGGGAGCACTGATTTCAGAGGGGCACGGTGAGGAAGGCAGAGTGCGATCGTGTACCTTGAGGCCAGAATCTGAGGGGAAAGGGCCTAGAGTGACATGCGCTAGCGTAAGTTGGGCTGGATGGTTGCATACTCGACTAGGTCTCCGCCAGCATGGATGGAGGTCCGAGGACTGGGTGACGAGGCCAGAGCGGACGTGTCCAGCTCTGCATAGTGGACATCACAGTCCTTGTTGCCAGAGTTCTGGAGAGAAGAGAGCAGCAAGGCGATGGGGACACAGGAGGGAGGAATTGGGGTTGAAGTGGGGAGGCGGGGGAGTGAGAACACAGGAACCATGCAGAAGGTGGGGAGTGAGTGAATGAGACAGGAGAGGGAGTGTGTGAGGGGTGGGGGAGAAAGAAGAAAAGGGTGAGAGGGGAGAGGAAGAAAAAACAGTTAAAAAGAGGGAGGTAGGGTGGTAATGAACAATCAGTCAGATAAAATCCCAAATCAAAACAAAGGTCCTAATGGCACTGCTCCCCAAATCCATCACTGAGCTGAGTGACTCAGCCCAGGTTGGCAGCACTCCCAGCAACTGCCCCATCTGCCCCTTTTACTGGGGCTGCTCCCAGCAGCATCTTGCTGCTCTGCTCTTCCCACCGACCCCTCTGAGATCAGCATTTTCCTTAGCCGGGGGTGGTTCAGTGAATTCAAACCTTATTGGATACCTGAGCTGTCAGTTTTGACCCAGGAATTTGGGGTTCATCGAAGCACGTTGGGGGCATGAGTGAAAATCATGGGGAAGGCTTGAATATTGGGTGTTGGGAAGGGGATGCCTGGAGGGAGCGGCTTCAAAGCCTTAGCTCCAAGGGCAGGTTTGCAGCAGACACATTACCGCAGGGAAATGACACTGCTTAGCCAATGCTGTTGTTTTGCCCTAGCATGGGGGCTGTAGAGTTCTGAAGTGCTGCGTTTTAACTCGAGGCTTGACTGCACAGTATGCTACTGCAGTTCAACTATGCAGCATGATTTTGTCATTGTAATAATGTCTAATAGATGCTAAAAGCATCCTTCTTTGGCATGAAAATATTTATGGGTATTCCCTTACTAAGCGGGCTTATCAGCAAGAACTGCATGAATGGAATAGTATCCAATTTGTCTGATCATTCCTACCCAGACATCTCTCGTGCTTTGCAAATCATAGCGGTCAGAGAACCCTGGAAGGCAGGGTGGCCTGGAAACCTCACTGCTCAGTGGGGAAAATGAGTCACCAGGAGGAGCCCCGGTGTCAGTAGCCAAGGTGTGAGGGGGTACCCTGGCCACTTGCCCTGTGGAGTTTCTTTAATACCCGCTTTTGGGCCTGGTTTCTGTGCCAGCGTTAGCCAAGCATCTGCTAAGCCTCTCTGAGAGGAGACAGTTGCCTCTTCCAAACGAAATAGCTTTCCAACTTCTCTATCCCCTTTCCAAAATGGCTGCATCACAGGGCAATTACGCAAAAGGTGTTTAATTTGAAAATGTTTCCCTTCTCTTTGTTTGGAGGTGTCCTCAGCCACGTACCAGCTGCAGCAGAGCCATTTTCAGAAGTTTATAGCCCTGTAATGAGCTGGTTTAGTGTCTGTTGCTGGAAGGGGTTATTCAGTGAGTGATGATCCCTGACTACTGGGCTGTTCTGTGGCAGGGTTTGGCTGGCTCCCTGCTGGCATCCCCCAGCCACCGGGATGAGGGGAAAGGGGAACACGGCTGCAGCGGCATTTCCAGTGTCCGGTTCCCCTGCAGTGCTCGGTGAAGCTGGGTGCTGGAGGACCAGGAGTTTTGAGGATGCCCTCTGTCCTGCCCTTGGGGAGGTGACCAGATGGCAGTGGCAAGTTGTTGGCGTGAAAGCTGTGCATCCTATGGCCTCTCTGCTTCGTGTCTGGAGCCAGACTGAGTGTCTATGGGTGTTTAAGAAAATCAGTAATGCCAATTCCAGTCTCAAACCTAAACCTATGCCCTGCAGAACTCTTTCCCCCGAACTTTGTATCTCAGTACCCCTTCTAGTCCCAGAGAAAGGCAGACTAAGTCTTTACCTCCTCTTTCCTATGCTGTCTACTTTGCCTCACTCCTCTCCAAAATGGTGCTTCCTTCCCAGTGGAGGCGTTTTCTCCATGGAGTTCCCCTGCTTTCTATTCACTCTCGGGCTTGCTCCTGCTCCCTGATGCTTGTTTGGAGTAAAATTTATTACAATATCAATAATGTGACTTGTATACAAGGTCTAGCACTGCCACATGCAAGCGCTCTGTGTAAATCATCAGCATCGGCACCCTGGTAATTGCCCTGTAAACTGAAAGGAATTATTTTGCTGTCTGCAGCAATGAAACTTTCCCCTTCTACCTGTGCAAATGAGTATTGCTGACACGTACACTAATCGTACTTCTGCTCCTACATGCACCCGTACCTCCACCTCTCTCGCTCATGCTCCCTCACACACGGATGCAGAGCATCTACACGACACATAGGCACTGCTGTGTGCACACAGAGCAACCACTGCTTTTACCACACACGTGTTACTCTGCGCACCGACACGCATGGGTACCGGCACTCTTAGATATACATAGTCTTTGAGGGTGTTGTCTGAAACACACACTCACCTTTCCATCCCATTCACCCCTGCTTAGATATCCTCACATAAATCAAAGCTTTTACCCCACAAGAGCTCAGACAAACGCTGCAGGCAACCCCATCACCCTTATGCCCACTTCTGTACCCTTCATTGTCCATTACGCTGTCCTTGCATGTTTCTGTGCTGTCAGCTTCATGTTATCTTTCCCCCAGTTTGCAACACATAAACATAGATATTCATTTGTAGCCCACCCCTGTTCCCTTCTGCAGGTATCCTGTCCCTGCAGACATGCCCCAGCCTCTCCCCTTCGCCTGGTCCCCCGCCAGCACACATCTGCACATGTCCGCACACACATACCTGCGCACCCTCTTTGTGCATTCCTCCTCCACCTGCCTCTTTTATTTTCTCCTGGCACCTCTCCCATTTCCCCCTCCCTCGCTCTTTGCCATCTCTAAGCTCTTTCCGACTCCCATTCTAGTGCTGTGAAATTGTCAACCCCAGGCAGTGGCTTTCATGACGCCTCGTGATGAATCTAGTTTATCCCAAATTACGAGGTTTTGCACAATTCATTTAAAGCTGAATGCACCCGCCCCATTTTCCTGCAGAATCTGTTCCCTTCAACTCTCATCTTCTTCCCTACCCTCCCAAGTCAAATCTCCAGATGAAGTGCAAGCAGAACAAGACTATCCTGCCTTTCTCTTGTGCCTTCCCCTCTAAAGGATCCCAGAACCACATATAAAATGAAGCATAAAACTGCCTGTATCTGCGTCTGAACACAGTGGGAGAGGGGCTGTATGAAAGCGAGGTTGGCAGAGACCTAGTGAAGCTGAAGGGAATGTGCTTCCCTCCTCATCCTCTGACTGACCCAACCCTGCAAAGGACTGTGCAGGTCTAGCTTGCCTTGGTCATCCCTTAGCGTGCTGTTGGAGCGCAGTGCCTGGGCCTGTGCTGGCTTTGGGAACCGCCGCTATCCCTGCTGCTGTTCCCCAGAGGTTTCTGTGCAAGTGCTGTCTCAGTCAGACACTCCTCAGCATCTCCTCTGCAGGGAAGTGCGTGTGTGTGACATGAACAGGAGCCTCTGCAATGCTTTAGGGGTGAAAAAAGTGACACCTGTGAGTGGTCCTGCAGGGAGGAGGGCAAAAGCTGGCTCCCTTCAAAGCGTGGACGGGCAACGTGATGCACGCCTAGCCCTGGCTGTGGTAGCGCATACTGCCTGTGTTATCTGGGAAGAATCCAGCAAAACCAGCACTCCTTGGCAACAAAGCGACACCCTCTTTCCCCTTGCCAGTCACGAACTTGAATAGCCTGCTGCCTGCCCAAAGGATACAGCAATTTAGCAAGAAATGGGAGCAAGCCTCGTCTCGTTCCTGGGGCAAAAAGCCAAAGCGTGGTGTGTGTGCATGATAGGGGAGCCTGATACCGTTTACAGGGAGTGCCGGCCAAGCTGACCAGAGCACAGGTCCGATTCACAGCTGTGCTAGACTTGTGCCAAGAGCGGGCACTGCTGTGGCAGCAGCGCTTGAGTCACCCAGACACCGCATCCCTACTGCAAAGGGAGTTTCTTCATGGGCCAAATGAAATGAGGGCTCCACAGTCCATCACCTCTTGGCTAAAACCACGGGTAAGGAGCAGCAAGTGCCAAGCATGGGACACAGAAACGCATCTTCTTAGACCAGGACTGAGCGCAGCAAACTCTGTTCCCATGGTTACAGAGCAGCTACCCATCAGGCCCCATCTCACATCACTAACTCTGCCACTTAATTAACTGACTGCTCGTTATTTCCTGAAATGAGCTCCTCCATCCTCCTGCTTGCCTGAAATTCGGCTCTCAGATGCTTTCCACAGAGCAGCCCATCTGGCTCTACCATCCCGTGTTTCATTTAAAACTCAGCTACCACTCAGCGAGGATGAGAAAGAGCTGGAGACAAGCCCCAGGACTGAGGGAGGTCTCCAAAGGGAAGTTTTTCTTTAGGGACATCAGCCACGTTCAGCTAGGATGAAGCAAATAGGATCACATCAACACAGCTCAGCACAGAACTGTGTCTTTTTTATTCCCAATGCCCTCGGCATCTGTCTCGCTGCAGACATCTGCTAGCTAAAGGTCACTGGGCCCTGTCCTTCTATTATCTGCACAGGAATACGCATTAAAGAGGCATACCAGGATGAACTGGAGGGAGGGTTATAATTAGTTATGTTCATAAAATATTACTCTAGTATGGGCTGATATTTATACTGCTTTCTCAAACAAATGGGTTCATGTTGCTGAGATCTAGAAGCACCAGGCTTGGTGTGTAGTGGTCTGAACCACCCCTCGTGGGGGAAGAGTTTGAGAGACCCCTGCAGCATTTACATGGGGATCTCGTGTCTCCATGGAGGATGGGAGGGAGCAGCCCCATGCCACGGGGTGAGGGAGGGGAAGGATGTTGTCCAAGGCCTGGGAGGAGGAAGGTTTTCCGTCTTCTCGTGAAGGGAGGACTCTAATCCTACCTGTCCTCTGTTTCCTATGCCTTTGCCCTTTGAATCTAACGTTTCCTTCTTCAGCCTCGGTCCTTGAAAACCAGCCTTTCCCGCATGGCTGCTAATATCTCTCCCTGACCCTTAATCTCTCTGCTGCTGCTGCCTCACATTAGCATCTCCCTATCTGAGGATGAACAAATCCACACAAAAAAAAGGGGGTTTAAAGAATTTGTTGTCAACTGAGAGTCAAACACTGGCACACTCTGCCCTGCAGATAATTGCTTTGTGAAGCTCTCACTGCAGCACACACTGCTCTTCGAGAGCTGCAAACTAACAGTGGCTCAACTGCAGGAGGTGAAGAGTGACCAGGGTGGGATAGGTGGCTTGTAGGTTTAGCTGTCATATGTAGGTAAAGATGAGACTACCACAGGTTGTGTTAGTCCTCTGATGAAGATTTGGAATAAGCAGGGTGTTTTACTGAGGAATGACCCGTAAAGGCACAGCTCTAGGACCTATGGAAACCAAGGGCAAAAGGGGCAAGTGCTGAATTAGGGTCAGTGGTATCTGGGAGGTGGGCTGAGATCAGAGTATGGAGGTTGCCTTCCTCCAGGAGAGGATACTCCTGGACTGTGAAGGCTGCTTGTTCGCCCCTGTGGATGGTGGGGGTCTTTTGTTTTTTAGGGCGAGAGATCCTGTGCGAAAGGCAGTGAGGCTGGGGGCGAGGATGAGGCCAGGCAGCACTGTTAGCACCCTGATCTCCTTACCAGTTTGTCAGTGTAGGGAGAGGGCTCAGTGGCTGCCATGTCGTAGTACGGAGTCTGCAAAGGGAGTTTCTGGATTTCCTCCTCGTGTTTCATGTTGTCTAAGTGAACAACCTGTAATAGGGGAGAGAGAAGAGGGATGAGAAGAGCAAGTACTATCCTTCTGTCACAGCTTGGGGCATCATCTGCTTCAGGTGACACCACCACAAGATATCACCATGAAGGGCAGTGCATCTTACCTTCTCCCTTGCTCCTACCGTATTATTTGCCTCCTGTTCTCTTTCTTTCATTCTCACACCCCTCACTACCACTCACGACATTCAAAATGGTGGGGATGCTCAAAAGTCCTCACACCTAGGAGCCCATCGGAGCACCATCTCTTTTATAATTCAATCCCCATGAAAGGGAGTAAGCAGGATCCAAATTACAGCTTTCAATTAGTGCCAGTCTTTGGGAATTCTGGGCAGACAAGTCCATTCTTGCTGCCCCTCAAACTTAGGCCATGGACTTCTTTGCTCTTGCAAACCTGGTTTTCCAAAATTTAGGTGCTGCAGACACTGCTTGTAATCAGTTTTCCTTGCTAGAGGAAGGAACTTGCAGCCGGGCTGGGGAGGCGTACCTGGATGTCTTCTGCATTCAGGTGGCTTTTCATCTCCTGTTTCCTCTTTGGTGGAGGGGCAGGTTTGTGGGATGGAGGCAAGTCAATTCTGCAGATAAAGAAGTGGTTGCTGATTAGGGAGCAAGAGAAAGGGGTCTCCTTGCTTTGACGTGCTGTAACAAGCCGGATCCTGCATGCGCCAAATGTTTGACTGTGTTTGTCACCGAACTGACGATATAATCATATAGATCACTCTCAGTAACCCCCCCGTGCCTTCTTTATCACCCCGATTAGAATTGTTAATAGAAATAAACTCCCTCCCAGCATTCTGTTCCTAATTCCAGGCAAATCCCCATGTCGGTTTGCAGATCCCGAGGGTGCAGCTGGGATACCTGTCTCCCGGCACTGTTTTGGAATGGCTCCAAATCATCCCATGGGACGTGGCTCATTTTTGACTGTAGGGTACCAGAAAGTTTTTGGCAGTGGTCACTACAAATCAACAAGGCAGTGTCAGCCCCAGTTCGGAAGCTTACCTGGAACGGTAGCTGCTGCCACAGGCTTCCCAGTAGGAGCTTGAACCTTCCTCATAGCCATGCTGTGCCACGCAGGGACGTTTATCCCTGACCCCCAATCAGGGGATCAGTTTTTGCCCCAGAGCATAAGGATTGGCAGCCATTATAATCCCAGCCTAGAGACTGTCTCTGCATATTCTGTTCATATGCACAGATGTGTCTAATCCTTTTACAAAACTTATTAAAACTCTGATCCACTAATTAGCTGGCTCCCCCTCCCTTCTCTCGGTACAAACTTCACCGGATCTTCTGATAGAGATGGGTGACTTTCCTTGGCAACCCAATGAATTCCAGCATGAGGCCAGAGTGTACGGGTGAGGGGGAGAGTAAAATGGGTCCCTGAGGCTCTGAAAAACATTGACTTTATGGCTCTAAAGAAAAGAAATGCTATTAACTTTCGGAGGCTTTGGAGCAGACTCCACAATAGAGGCAGCACCTCTGCAGACTAGGGCACCATTGTGTTTCTATTCTCAGCTGAAGTGGCTCTTCCCTGGGCCTTCGTGGAGGGCCATTGTGGGAAGTGGATTGTCTGAATGCATCTCTATCATAGGGCCGATGCTATTCATGCATTTCACCTTGTGGTGCTATTTTTTTGTTTGTGTGCCTTTCTGTCTCTCCTCCTGCTTTACCCGGTCCTCTTCCCTCCTTCTCCCACTATGCTCCAATGCCCTCTTTCAAATGGGATTAAATGGAGCACAAAATGTGGCCAAGATGTAACAACAATAAGGTGGGGGGGTGTGGAAGATAAAAGCAACTTCTAGCCTTTGGGCTTTCCATGCCTTCCCCGTGAGGTTGGAAGGAAGGGAGGGGGTGCTCAAGCCCCACTGCTCAAAGGCAATGACAAGATAGAGCTTTTCAGGAAGAGACCAGGTTAAACATTTCTGAAGAGCTCTGTTTATGTTGCATAGGCTGAAGTCCACACCACTGAATTCCCTGCCTGGGATCTGTGCTGCACAGTCTAGGGCAGAGCAAAGCAAGTACCTGTCAAAGAGAAGCCCCTGGGGGGTTTTCTCTCCCTACTCTCGTATCACCGGAGTTCATGTCTTCAGGCTGGCAGCACATATACAAAACTGGAATGCTGAGTGGATGTGAATCCTTTCTGGACTCTCTGGGATACATTCAGAGCTGCTCAGGGTCTATCAGAGACCCCTCTCTGATGACAGAATGTGATTCAGTCTAAAACAGGAGCCTGAAGCCATTTCTCTGAAAAAGGAGGAATAGGATCCTCTCCTACCACTGGAGGCGAGAGTGGCACTGAGCGGCTGCACCGTGTCCAAGGAAAAGCAGCATCTGGGTGCACATCATTGTGCTTCAGTTTCCACTTAAGGCTTGTGGTAAGATTTCAGAAATAGGAGAGAACAGTATGGAAAGCACCAGGGGACCCCAAGGAAGGGAAGAGAGTCAGGGGAGCGAGCCAGGCAGTGGCAGATAGGAAGAAATGGCAGGAAAAACAGTTTGCAGCCAGGCTTTTCTTGTGCGCAGGTAGCGGAAGGGCCAGCGGTGCTCTCTGTCTGCTGCCCCATCCAACAGCACCTGCACCATCACCGCGCTGTACTTCTGTGAGCATGGGGCTACTTACAGGTCATTGTCCGTGTCAGCGCGGTTCTTTTGTTGCCGCCTGTAGACAATAATCACGGTGACAGCCACGCCGATGATGAGAGCTGCTGCGATGACTCCTCCCACGATCCCAATAATGCCTCCTGGGGCACCCTGCGGCAGTGGCTTATCTGCAACACACAGGGAAGCACAGGAGAGAGGGTTAGAGCATCAGACAGCACAACCGGTAAGGCGCAAAGAGACCGGTAGAACCAGGGACAACAGGAGCAAAGATGCCAACGCGCTCCAAAACTGTCTCAGGTAGCCATGTGTGGGCAGCTCCATGGGGGGAGACAGGTCATACTGAAATGTAGTAGTCAGAGCTCAAGAGGAACAGAAGTCTGTGGCTATAATCGCAGCCCACTGTGTCTCCAAGAGCTAACCGCTTCCTTACTCTATTCTGCTACTTCCCCTTAAATCAGGTGGTTATTCCTGGATCCATTTTTCTGCCTTTGTTCTGTCCTCGAAGGAAGAAGGGTTTGGGGAATAACAGCGCTTCTAAGCAGCCACCCCATGTGGTGCAGAGGGTTTCATGTGGACCTGCTCCTTGATATTATTTAACCATCTTGAAAGCCTTCTGCAGGGCTTTGTCACAGTGTCTTCACTGAATTCCCAGCACTGTTGAAATGACGGAGAGCTTTGCTGTTAATGTAGACCTTAGAAGAGCTAAGGACCAAAGCTCAATTTATTGAGGTGGAGCAGAGGTAGGTGCACCCCTAACCCTTACAAAAAAGATGTCCTGAGTGTAGGATTTAGGGGCAAGGGTGAGATCTATTGTATCTTGCATTTCATCTCCTGTTTGCCCCATGGCTGGAGAGCTCTGTGGCTTGGGACAGCTCCTCCGTGACTAACGTGGACCTCATTCAAAGGAAACCTATCCCATGGGCCTGATGGGAAAGTGCTTTGAAACGTACGATAAAAGGATTTAATTTGCTCTACCTTCCAACCTAATTAAACTTGAAAACTAGCTAATTGGTACTTTGTACTTACAGCTCCGGCAGTGATGAAAGGAGGAGATAATTGGAATGGAGGAAGAAGGAGGAGGAGGAGAAGGAAAAGAAATTCAGGGGAGGGGAGCGAGACAGGGATGAGGGAACAAGGTGCTTTGTAGAACTTGTCTGTCACACCTAATTTTTGTACTTTTCTTAATGAACTGGCTACTGGCTGCTCTTAGAGGCTAGATACTGGACTATATGGACCTTACTCTGCAACAGTTATGGCTTTGGGTGTCATAGTGGTAGCCAGTATCTCCACTAAACTTCCCATCCTCAAGGCCTCAAAATTATACCCACTTTACACGTGTGCATGGTTATAGAATGTATACGCACACATTCCCAAACCACACAGGACAACTTATACAGGACTTTTCAGGGTGCAGATCTGCCACTTACTCCCACCTCACATCCATGGATTCAGCACTTGCTTAGCTCGAAGGCCGGGCTCCCTGAAATCCCACGTGCGAGGTGCAATTGCAGAACTGACTGCGCTGAATAGTTGCCAACAGCCTATTCCCAGATCTCACCTCACAGCCAGCCTTCTTCACCTTTCAGATTTGCTGCTGTCATCCAGAAGTGAACTGAGGTGTATAAACATTTCCCAGGGAAATCCCCTCTCTGGTCAATACCAACAAATTGCACAGCAGAGAACTGGCATGTTTACTGTACCAGTACAAAACACTTGAACTCCCAGCACCATGCTGAGGCGTTGCTACCAATGAAGAATTTGCCCTGGGAATTGTCTTGACACTGATCCCCCATCCCTTTCCATGCAAACCTGGTTTTCTCTTGCCTTGCAAGGACACCCCAGAGCCTCCATCGGTCAGCATCCCACACCCCGCCTTCCCCTGTTCCTTAATTAAGAGCTCGGAGCTGTGTGTCTTCGAGTGGCAGGATGCTGTAGTCATCAGAATGTAAGGCCCCGCTCCCCACTGTCCTTGGCAGTGGCAGTCACTTTTATTTCTCTTCCCTTCTCCATAAGCCACATTATCTTGTAAATAATATTTCTGCCTTGAGACAGCTCACTTACAGCCATGCTCAGGCAGACAGCTGACATGTTACAATCCAAACCCCCTGACAGCATTTGAGATTGTGGCAGGGACGGCGACTGTAAAGAATCTTCCAGTCACTTTGGCTGGGGCATTTCCGTGATGAATTGGGCCCAATGGCTCTCTGGATGGCAGGTAGCGAGCAGAGAACATCAGCCTCCTGCTACCGCTGTAAATCAGTAGGTGTGTATGTGTGTGGGGGAAGGGGACGGAAGGAGAAAGAGGGAGAGGGAAAGAAATAAATAAATAAAGCTAAAATTACTCTCCAGGAACTTGAACGGGGCTGTGTAATAGCGGGAAGGGGACAGGAAAATTTAAAGAGGGGAAAATGCAGCCATCGGTTTGCAGAAGAGAGAGGGGTAAATATAGGGCACTGGGTAAAGACAGTAAGGGGGTGAGGAGAGGGAAAGAACAGAGAAATGCAGGTGTTTTGGGGTGTCTAGCAGAGTACTTCCTTCTTGCCAAGCTCTCAGGACTATGGCATGAACATCCTGGTGTTGGTACCCGTCCCGGCTGCCTAAGACAGGGCTGTGTGGCAGTGCGGAATGGCAAGTACCAAACAACGACAAAATCCTATGATGACAAGCCCTGCCCCTGCACGTGCAGGTCTCTCTTGAGGACAGGCTGAGCCATCCTGCAAAAGGGTTGGTCACATCTTTGCGGGAGTCCAGCTAGGAAGCTGTGAAAGGCAACAGGGATAATTGCTGACAATAAGAGGAAACACCAGGAGACAAGGAAGATAAATGAGAGATGACGGTCCCGAGAGAGCAAGAAAGTGCAGAGGAGAGGAGAAGAAAATGGGAAGAGGTAGAGAGAGACCTTCCTTTCTGCTGGCTCTTCCTTCTTTCTTTTCCTTTTTTTTTTTCCCCCTTTTTTAACCCTTCTTTCATCTGCACCCCCGGCTGTTTATTTCCTCATCTCCCCTTCCTGGGGAAGAGCTGTGGCTGGTACTGTTTGGAGGGCTCACCTGCAACCCAGCCTGTTTCCTTCCCTGCTCTGTGTGCATTGCCTCTTTGATAGGTAAAGTCAGAGGCACCAACAGGGCTTTTCTGGAGGGCAGGGTGGCTGCAAGAGGGGTGTTGTAAGTCAAATGGGAGGGCACCGGGAAAGCCTCATGATAAGATGATAGGAACTGGCAGATGGGGATTCAGTTACATTGACAGGGCTTTTGGGCAGCCCTGGGAAGATGTTTGCAAGGCTCGTGAATCAGGATCAGAATAAATTGGCAGGACAGCTCAGGGGCCTCCAGACTGGAGTGGGAAAAGGCTTTGCCAATTAAAAATGCAAAACCCCCTGCTCCGTGTCACGCTTGAATAATTTAAAACTCTCCAAAAAGTTTGTGCGAAGCAGTTGGCAGTGCGGCAGCTACTGGAGAACCCAAAGGGGCTGAAAGAACAGATCAGCCTTATCTGGATGTCTAAGGGCTGCTGGGAACTCCTCGTTCCTGCTGGAAACAGGATTAATTCACAGTATTACAACTAAGGAGAAAAGAAGGACACCCCACCCCCAGTCTCTTTCAGAGCAGTTTTGTTCGTTATTTTGTTCTCCCACGGCTCTTCTGGAGATGGAAGCAGAGACAGGAAAGGAAGAAAAGTGGTCATCTATCTGTAAAGCATCCTTCCCCATCACCTGCTGGTGTGTGTCTCTGGGTTTCCAAAAGTCACCAGTAACAGATGAAGATCTTTCTACCAACTAGATCAATTAAAACATTTGGTGGTGTGCTGATGCTGTAATTCACCAGTCCCAATGCTCAGTTAAATCACATCCAGCAGTCCAATGCTGTCGGTTGTTCACATCTCCCAAATAAGCGAAGAATGTCCATTAGGCAAGAACGTCCATCCCGGAGAGATGCATCAGGCACAATCACAGTGCACAACTGACGCATAGTTTCGTAGCACCGGCTATGAAAAAACCCTTGTCCAAACAGCTGCAGGGCTGGTGACTCTGTCTGTATGGACAGAGCTGTGGCTCAGATTTACTGCAAACAGCCATGGTAGCATTTCAAAGCACACAGACAAACGGACGGAGCTGTCCACACGCGCTGTGCCCAAGGGGTGAAATAGTGCAGCTGCAGAGCGCAATAGTAAATAATAATACAGGAACAATGAAGGGTTTGGAGAACCAGCTTGCAGGAGAGCGAGAGAGATGTTCCCAAAGGGAACTTGAAGTGTGGCAAAGACAGATAAACTGGAAAGCTTTCGGAGAAGGGTATGCCAGAGCAGAGGAAATGACTCACTCGCTCTTGGTATGGGGGGAGTGATTGCAAAAGGAGTGATTCCTTTGCGAAAGGAGAGGAAAGAAGACGCAGAGTCTGTCACCCTTTTGGAATTAAGGTCTCTTCCCTTAAAGCTACTTGTGTGGCTGGGACGTTTGCATCATGAAGCAGCCTGGCTGTTCTTGGGATCAAGACTTGAGAGCAGGATATGTTACATCCCCGCCAAGGGTATGTCCCTGTCTGGGGTTGACTTTTTATGTAAAGCTGTGATCAGCCAGGTAATTCTGCACTTGCTGCAGTATATGCACAGTGACATCCAGCCTGGGCAGGTGGGGAGGAGCAGATCTGTGGAACGGGGTCCCGCACGAATTGCAGAGACAGCTGTGGGGTGGGACAAAGGTGCTGGCAGGCAGGAAGGCTTCATTTGGCTGAGAGGGGTGGGTCTCATGGCGGTACTGTCATCTTTCTATCCTGACTGTCTGCCATGTGTTCAGCTGCCCCAGGGAGAGCCTGAGCCCCGTCTAATTGCTGATGCACTAACCTGCATCCCCCAGGTAAATCTGGAAGCTGAGTCAGCCTCTCGGCCCAGTTCACTGCAGCTCTGAGTGAAGCTAGTTTACTCAAAGAGAGCTGCACGCTCTTCTGTCTTTGCCTCCTAACTTCAACTTGATCCCTCATGCTTTGCAGAAAACCGGCATAACAACTTACAACACCTCTAGTAAGCCATTTGCTCAAAGATCTGCCTGCATCTGCAACCAATTGCAAAGTAGGGTTCCCTTTCCATTTATCACCTCCCCACACAAAACAAATCCCCATCTATTTCATGGCCGGACAGCCAAGGGACTCAGCAATGTGCTGCCTTGCTCACAGACACATTGCAAATCAGTGGGGAGGAATCGTGATTCTTCTCCTTTCTTTATGCTAGCAGCTTGGAAGCTCTTCTAGCTGCCAGCCTTGCTAGAGTTGATGTTACCTTGGTGCTCAATTGCATCCTTGTTCCCTTTGGGAACATCCCTATCCAGCCTGCATGTCTAAAGCAGCCTGTCCCGGTACAGTGCCAGCTTAAAGTAAGCCTGTCTGTGACCTGGATTGTCACCCTGATCCAGCGAAGGGAGTTAGCACTGGCTGGACTCTTCCTGCCTGCTGAACCTTTGAGCAAGGCAATGAGATCAGATGATGCATATTTATAATACACCCCACCTGACACATTCCAGGGAGCCTGAGACACGGCAAGTTCACAGAGCTAAATTAAACTGCGCTGAAAAGCTTGGCAGAACAAATACATCTCCAGTTTGGTTTTAAAGACAAGAGTAGGATTGGCTAATCTGAGACACGGTCCAATAGCATACACACCCCCGGGCACAAGCTGGTTCAGAGCCTCATGACGCCTTGTGTTTGCAAAGGGTTAATGAAATGCTGTTCCCAGGAGAGCCAGAGATGTGAGCTGGCAGAGCTGATGGGCCAAAGGGTAGGATAAACAGCAGGGCTTGCAAGTTACTGGAGATTTTAAAGGGATCTTAAGTCCGAGGGAGGGAAGGTGGGGTAGGTTTCTCTGGGGGCAGTTCCCTTCACTGTGTATGCTAAGTGAATCCCTTGGAGGGACAGCTAAGCATCCAGAGGATAAAAGGGATTGAGAAGGGAAAGGCACTGCTTGGAAAGCTGAGCCGGTGGCACTGGACCTTTAGTGTGTGAGGTGGAAGTGCCATCCTGCCCCCCCCTCAGCAGCAGCATTTCCTTCATCCATCAGATCTGGGTCCAAAATCTTCATGCCCCCTCCTTTTGTCCTGGCCTGAAGTGGAGAGGAGAAGGGGAGCACAACATCCCGGTCCCCTCCCATCTAAGCCCTGCTCAGACCTTGCTCCAGCTCAGATCCTTGCCTAACTGCAGGTGGGGGTGACCAGACCGCAAGAAAGACTTGTGAGAGCACTTCACAGTGAGGAGAATCTGTCCCTGTGCAAACACAAATCAATGTTCGATGGTCAGTCTGCAGCACCACTTAACCCCTGCGGTACCCAGAACCAGCTCTGTTACCCAGTGCTCTTCATCTGGTGACATATGGTGAGAGAAAGAGGGGGAGTTAGACCTCAGCATGGGGAAGAGGAGCAATTTGGTTAGCAAAGGTGGCTGGCAGGGTTTTCTGAGCAGGAGGTGTCTGGGCTTCACTTGGTGACAAAAGCATAGCAAGAGCAGAGCTGATCCTGCAGCCCTCCCCATCCGAGCCTCCCAGAGACTCCTCCAGCTACAGAAAGAGCTCAGGACCTCTCTTGCTAGCAAGAAAAGGTGCTTCTGGTTTTGTGTCGCCTCAGGAGCTGGAGATGCAGCCAGCCAAACAAAGGTTAAACACCAAAATGAAGGCAGAGCTGCTGGGATAGAAGTCAAAAGGAATTTTAAAAACTGTCACAGCCTCTCCCGCCAGGGTGTTTGTGGATGTAACTCTCATTTACACGATTAGCCACCACACATGTGAGCGCCCAGCCACGGCTGCAATCCTGACGCTGCTGCCGCACAGGGCTTCAGCCTCATTCCCCTGGAAGTCCCCCAGTGCACAGCTGGGTCCGCAGGGCCCCGGTGAGGCGGGGGAGCTTGCCTCCCACGCAGGGCTGCTCCGCGCGCTGCTGCACCTCCCTGCATCTGGTCCCAGCAAACCCGTGCTGGGAGGGTCTCGCATTGTGCATTTTGAGTGGGGCCAAAAGCCAGTGTCACCAAGGGTGGTTAAACAAACAAATGCTCCCGAACCCTCTCTGCGTTGTCCTTCCTCTCCCTCCCACAAGTGGGAATCCCTCGCAACTGCCAAGCCCTCTGAGTGACCTGGTCTATCCCCTCTAATTCCTCTCTGCTGAAGACCAGACCACTGGGTGTCCCCTGGGTCCTGAGTGCATTTGGAACATGGGTATCCCACTGTCTAGGTACTAATCACAACATCCCTTTAAGATCCCTTCCCACTTTGCTTTCCTCTGTAATTTTTACTAGCCCGACTGGCACTTAAAGACTTTGCAAACCACTTGCCTGTCTCTGATGAGGTTTTGGGAGAGCTTGGCAGTGTGGTGTGCAGATCCAGCCCTCCCTGGGGTGCCTGCTTTGAAGAGCATGCCCAACTGGAAGTGGACACATGGATGTGCTTGATATTAGTGGAGATTTCACACACATTCCAGCAAAGGCAATTGCTTTGCCATTCACCGAGGGTGCAGGCATCTCGGCTCTCTCCAGTAATGACCAGCTTTCTCCCTTTCCTGTCCTGCAGGGGAAGCAGCAGAGTCATCCTTGGTTAAGTAGCATCTGGTTAAGTAGCTGCTGGCTGCAAAAGCATGTCTGGAATGCGGCTTTAACCCGTGGTGACCTTCCCTTGCAATGCTTCCCAGTGGCCACTAACAAGGATGGGGTTTGGATAGCAGCAATAGCAGCATTACGTTAACCCCATGGGATCCAGCAGAGGATGACTGTCTTCTGCAGAGTAGCTGTTGTAGTGGGAGCTCCCCTGCAGATACCTCTCACTGGGCTGATTTTTCTTCCATTCCTGGAGCAAAGTGTAGCAGTTGTTAAACAGCACCCGAGAACATTGTTTGAGAGCTTAGGAAGGAAGCCTTTTCTCTGTGTGAAAGGGCAGAGCTTAGCAAAGTCGTTACTGTGCAACAGAAAGAGCCAGTGTTCAGAGGGCGCAACCACAAGCAATCATTTGCAGCAGCGTCCACCCTTTGAAACTGAGCCCCTCTGCAAGCCCACATGCACGTACATCCCCCCGCCTTCCCCTCAGCCAAGAAATGTCTGCATTAAGGCCAGATTCTGGGATGTCCCTGTCTCTTTGCCACTCAGTGGCTCTAGCAAAGAGGGGCCAGACATGACCTCGTTGTCTCTAACCCATCTATCCAAACCCAGCACAAACCTCACCCTGCCCTCTCTCCACCTGGCTTAGCCAACTCCACAGACCCCCCCTGCCTTCCCAGAACCAGGGGCTTCACTGCTCAGTGCAGCAGTATGGAGAGTGCCCCATACTCTCCATATGTGCCCCATTTTAGGGGAGAAGACAGGCCTTGGAGAAGATGGGAAATGTTATTTGATGTTTCCTCTGCCTCCCAGCCCTTAATTTTAGTTCTGCTTCATTTCCTTGCAGCTCAGCAGAGTAATGAACAATCAAATCCCTTTAGTAATTTATTTCTTCTGCTGTACAGTTTCGAGGAGGTGATGACACTTGAAATTGCCTCTCCTGGAGGGATGAAGGGGCCAGATCCTGAACCCCATTACACCAGAGCGTGTCTCTCTTGATCTTAGCAGCCTGCTATAGCTGCCCAGTGTACAACGTGGTCCCAAATCCATGTTTAGCCAGAGATACAGCCTTGCTCCCTTGATGAGTCCATTAAGGTCATGCTATTACAAGCAGCCACCAGATGAATTCTGTCAGATAGAAGGTACAGGGGCTGCAGCTCAGACTCTTATCATTTGCGTTAATAGAGTTAATTTGCTCAACAATCTTCAGCAGCACTCCTGGGAATGTCTCACTCTGCTTGGCCATGTGCCCTGGGCTGTATTTGTCTTCTGTTGCCTCCAGGGTGCTTACAGCACAGGGCACATGTATCTTGGATGCCCCCAAAGGACGAGATCAGGTCCTGTTTGCATCTACGCAGAGAGACTGCTGGGAGTGAGGTGCAGACACAGGGTATGTGCGGGAGGGTGAGGAGGAACCGCTCTGCTTCTCTGTCGTCTGGCCAAAAGGGCATGAACAGTTGTGCAAATGGAAAGGTGGACAGGACTACCGTTCTCTTATCTCCCCTGGCAGCTGCAGCAGCAAGGAGGGCTCGAGGCTGCTGCGCCTCTTCACACACACCCTTCCCTTCTCTCCTCTCCCACAGCTTCCCAAATACCCTTGAGGCCTGCCGCAGTCCAGACAAAAGAATGACTCTTCAGCCTCCTGGAGCAGGGAGGGAGCTACCACCCATTCTGGAGTGATGTGCGAGAATGAAGCTGTTGGATGTTCACGTTGCTCTGACCTGGACTCTGGTGCTGCTGCCTCCCCTCCTGCTCCCCTCACGCATCTTCCTGACCGGCAGTGCCGAGGGTGAGATCTGCTTCTCCCAAGCCAGGACGGTCACTGTGCCTGCACTGACAGCAAAAGCAGCTGCAGCACATCCCTGGCTGCCCCCATTCCACCCTGCTCCAGGAGAGGGACAATGATGCAGAAAGCAACTCAGACTTTATGTTCCTGACCCTTTTCCTGATTTCTCCCTCCTGTTAATGGCAATGAAGGACTCCTAACACACCTTCCCTCCTAACTTCTCAAACATCTTGCAAACTCTGCGGGACAGTCTCTGCCTTAGCAGGTAACCTCCGATATTTAGCCATGTAACCTTATTCAGCTGGGTATTCGTTAGCCTGCACATGGGGAGCTTCCCCCATCTCCAATACAGATCAAATGGAAAAGCTGGAAAGAGAGCGATCAGTCAGTATGAAAGAGAAGCTGTGAAGGACAGGCGATTGATACAAAAGCTAGGGTTACCCTGGGGAATACAACAGGAATAAACAAAATCTCTGCAATACTCTATAGGCACTTTACCAGATGGATATGGTCAAGAGGGCAGTGATGATTCAGAAAAGGCAGAAGATTTGAATAACTATTCATTATCTGTCTCTGGAGACCAACAGACATTTGTTTGTGGCTTCTGAGATGACAAAACTATTTCCATGTGTTTGAGGAGGACAAGACTGAGGAGCTTGCTGGACACCATCTCCTTGGATACTCCACTTATTATAAGCAAACAGATAGGTTGAAAGACTTAGCTGAGGAGATCCCTAACTCACTGCTGTTAGTTTTTACTATTTGTTGAAATAGTTACATTCTAAAAGGTTAAATTCTAGCAGACTGGAAGAGGACACAGAGGATGACTTGAGCTCTATAGGGTGATTTGCTGGCACCAAAGAAAAAGCTAACAGGTTCCAGTTAATAAAGAATTAAAAGGCAGGAATACAATCAATGCCAGTCTACATGGTTCATGGGAAATGGGTCTTGTCAGTCAAACACGATGTCATTTTTTGCCTACTAAACCAGTCATCTCATCTAAGTAAGTGTAGAGATGGAATAGGAAATAGACTAAGAATGGCTAACTGACAGGTCTCAGAAGGAGTTGTCAGGAGGGAATCACTGCCACTGGGCATGTTTCTACAGAGTCCGCAAGGAGGGGTGGTGGCCCTGATGCTACTCAATGCTTTCACAGGGCTTGTGGAAACAATGACCCCCTAGTGCCTTAGCACTCCCTGGATGAGACAGAGGTGGGTGGATTTGTAAAGAAGCCCATTAACAGACTCAGGACATTGTATTTCAGCCATTGCAATAGTCTGTATCCCTGCTGAAGCACCCGTATTTTTAAAAGGAAGAGGGCCCAGAAGGGAAGAACGCAGAAGGTGCCTGAGTAAAGCTTTTCAGTAAGTCTGTTGGAACTGGACCTTAAAGGATGTTCCTTAACACCCCCCTGGTGAGAAGGAAACTGGTGCCAACCTGCAGCAGAGGAACAGGGGAACAAGCAAGGGCTGGGAGTTGAACACAGAGTCCCAGAGGCTGCCAGAGCTGATCAGTCACGAGGTCACGCTGTAACCCACGGACAAGCCTTCCCCATCTCTAAATCTCCTTCTCCCCACCCTAATCCCCTGCTGCGTGTCAGCCTTTTTAGCTCAGCAGTCGGCTGAATGCTGAGAGAGGGGAGGTGACCCTCTCTCTGACACAGGGAAGGTTGTAGACCTTAAGGGAAGAGCATCCTAGGGAGGGGAGAGGGGTCTCGAGGCCTCTGTGGAGGGTGCAGAGCTGCCTGCGCACATTCCTCTCTGCAGGGACAGGCTCCACACATCCTCCTCTTCAGCTCCCCCTATTCTGTTGCTCAGGTAACACTTCCAAGGCAGGTCCTCCAAGCAAATTTTTAGGTCAGTTATAATTGGGAAACCTCGCATGGAGCTATAAAACATCAGTTAATATGCTGGAACTATCTAGTTAAATGCCAATTATAAAACCCCATAAGCTCCTCAACTCAAATATATTAATAACATAATTAAACATCTATTGCTTATGCAAATTAAAAGTTAAGTTAATCGGACATCAACAAAACCCCAGGAAGTGACCATTTAAATAACTAATTTCTATTTAATTACGATTCCTTCCTATTATAAAGCCCCCATGCCATTATTTCTGGACTGCTCTGCAGTGTTTACTTGAGCCATTCAGACTCGGCATTCCCACTCCGGTATCCATTCATAATCCCGGACAGCTGCAGCATTCAGACCAACAGCCACGGGCCTCGCACAGCAGGCAGCAGCTGGACCGAGTGCCCCTCCTGCTCGTGGCTCCTTCTCCTACCTCCTCCTTGGCTAAGCTACTAGGAAGGGAACAGCCAGAACTGAGTCTCCTCCAGATTCTGCAGATTCGGGGTGGTAAAGGAAGGGTATGCACTGGACCTGTGGAAAGGCACCCGCTGGGGATGGCGACAGCGAGCATGTGTTTGTATATATCCCATAGGCAGGGGTGGGCTCCGATGAGCAGGATAAGGATTTAGGTCTCCCGGGTCCACCCCTGAGCCTTCTCCCTGGTTCCCTGCACACCTTCACTGAAGTCATTTCACTTCTCTCTATCACCCCCCTGGGAAGGGCACTCCTTTGCACAGCAGGGAAGTCATGGACCTCAGGGGATGAGTTCATGACGGGATCAGCTCCTTGGGTGGACAAAGCTGTGTGCCAGCAGAAAGCTACTGTTCATTGTTATTGTAAAGCGGTAATTGAAAGGGCTGGGAGCTACAGCAGGACAATGAGATGAGGCCAGGAGATGGGAAAAGCAGCATTTTGTTCCTCGAGGGATGGAGACATTTCCCCTGGCGAGCAGAGCCTGTGCAGCCAGGACCATACAGATGGACTCCCTCCCTCCAAGTGGCAGGCAATCAGTTAAACCTGACAGGTGTGAAGTTGGCAATTTTCTTTTCAAAACTGGGAGATAAACAGGCTGGCAGGATTTTGAGAGGAACAGAGAGATAAGGGAGAAATGGAAACATTCAGGTACCCTCTCTCCATGGGGCTAGCGGTGGCTCACAGGCAGATGGATGGAGGAAAGCATTTGCTTTGCAAAGTCCCAGGTATACCAGGAACTCAGGTGCTAGGCTGGAAAAAGGCTTGACAACCAGGCACTAATGAAAAAGAGAAACCCCTTCCTCACAGCTCCTCAAAGGGTGCTCCCTTTGACCTCTTAAGATTTGATCCATGTTCGTCTCCTGGGATTCAGCCAGCACTGAACTGCTCCTCCTGAGCTCACAGGCAAACTACAGGACAGCGTTTTCTGCAAAGGGGCAGAAAGAACATTTAGTGCCTCATTGCATGCAAACCATTTTCTTCCCCAGATTCCACGCAGTTCAGACAAAAACCCTGCCTGTTTCCTAAGAGGATCTGGGTTTGGTTCAGCAGTTGTGAAATCTACGGAGGAGGGAGCGTCCCTAACTCACCTTGTGCTGGGCTGTCAGATGAGGCCACAACATTCGCCTCAGCTGCTGAGGCTATGGGAGCAACTCCAATGGCTGGTATCCATAAATTACTACCTTTCGATAACTCAGCCCCTGGGGCATGATACAACATTTTTAACCTACATTTTAATCATGTACACGTTTATCTTGCTGTGCCCCTGCTTTGCCTGCACGGCCATGCCTGACTCTCTGATTTCTGCTAGTTAGCATGTAAAATTTTAGGAGTGCAACACACATGCAGGTTTTTTTTTACAGGCTGATCCTTGTTTTGCAAATACTGTATAAGAGAGAGCCTGCATCTAAACACATCTGGGAAGGCTGTGAAATGCCTTGTTTGGAGGCGGAGTGAACCAGCCCCCCTCGCCTTCTGCCAGGCACCACCGAGGGCATTTGAGGCTCAACAGCACTTCTCTGTGTCACAGGTTCCCCAGCTGGAATACATTTGCATAAAGCAATTTCCTCTAACAAATATGTTCATACAAATCAAACTCAAGTTTGCAAATAATCTGAACCCATGAAAAAAAATTAATCAAACATATTTGTTACTACAAGTAATTCACCCAGCACTGTTCTAAACCGGCAAGTTTCTCTCAGTTCAATTTTTCCAGCACTAGCTCTAGGAGACTTAGCGGTATGTGTGACCGTGAGTGCTCCGGCTTGAACTCGAGCACAGGTCACCTCTTACCTCACAATGCATTTTGGATTGAAAATCACATATTTCTGGACTGATGCTCTGTGACCTGAGCTGTCTCCAGTGCCCCCTGAGCTCCCACCCCTTCCTAGCCAGCCTGGTGTGACATCTCCCAGTTACACTGCCTTTTTCTCTGTCTCCTGGAGTCCTCTGGCTCTTGCACTTCCAGTTCTGAGTCTCAATGTGGATCCCTGGGAGATCCATCTGGTTTTGGGTGCTGCGCAAGGCATTAATCCCAGCACGTGAGGGACATCTCCTTCCCAGGTGCCTGTGCCCAGGGATATCAGGCAGGTTGCCTGGTAATTCCCTGATTACACTGGAGTACATCTCACTCTCACTACAAATCCTGCTTAGGCCATGTTCATTTGTGGGGGTGGAAATAAGCGTGACTCCACTGTAGTCAGAGAAGCTGGATGTGCTTGCACCAACCGGGAACCTGGCTCTGCATCTTCATCAGGGACACTTCAGCCCTGAACTCTGCATACATCTCCCAGTTCCAGGGAGGTGAATCTCACTGAGTTCGCTCTGGTCTAGGCTGGTTCTCTGCTGCTGCTGGACCATGCTCAGCAGTGGGCATACAGCCTAAGAGCAAACACGAGCCTCTTGTTCATCTCCTCCTCCCCTGATCCAGCTCCTCCCCTGGCTCTCTGCTGGCACCTCTGCTGATCATCAGGGCTCTGAAGTTGCTTTTGGGGCCAGCAGTGCTTGCCTGCAGAGATGAGGCTTTGAGAAGAGATCCAAGCCACACTGCCATTTTTCCATGGGCTACATGCATTGCTGGCATTCCCGCCTGCAACGTGTTTCTGTTTTGTTCCAGAGAAACACAATACTTAGGGGCACTGCATGGGAGTCAGTTCCTGCTGTGTTCAGCTCTCTGCAACCTGAGCTGCTGAGAAGAGGCCCCATGCAATGGGTTTTATCCATCATCGCTTAACTGTAAGACATGGCCTGGGAAATCAGCGCAGCATTTCCCAGGGGCTCAGCCCAGCAGGACCATGGGCAAAGATAGCCCCTCCTACCCTTCTTTCCATCTTAGACCTCCATCCCAGCTCCCCAGTGCTCCTTTTCTTTCTCTCCTTTCTCACCACCCCCAAACTTGGCTGATGTGGCTGAGCCAGTTGCTGGGGATCCAGTTCTGTAGGATGCTGCTCTTCTGCATCGCTGTCGCGGTCGCTCCTAGGGCTACTGACCTGAACGGCTGCAGCTGAAGCAAAGCTACACTTCCAACATCTGTCATTACTAAGAGGAGCTGGCAGAAAGGGGAAAATGAGAGGAGTAAAATATGTGGACATATAGATACAGCCTGGAGAGTGGTCACAACTCAGTTGGCACGTTGAAGCCTGATAACAAGTGTTCCTGGCTTTTCCCCCCTTTGCATCTGAGGAAAGCCTCCCCAAGGCTGTCCTTAACCCCTTCCAAAGCGAGGTGCCCAGCACACTGCTCCTTCAGCAGAATGACTGAGAACTGGCTCTGTTAGTGGCATGGGGTTTGGAGGGAGCCTGTCTGCCAGGCAGCACACAACACATTGATCATCGAGCCTGGTATCAAAGAGCCTCCTGCCGCTCTGGCGCATGCTCCGTGCCTGCCTTGCTGCTGACAGGGAACGAGCAGGCTGCACCAAACCACTCCTTTCCAGCCTTATCCTGAACACTTCCCTCTCCGTCCAGCTCACCTCTTCACAATGGAGACCAGTTCAAGTTCAGATTTGCGTCAGGAGCCCTCTCCCTCTCTCCTGTGATGGGGAGTGCTGGGTTTTGGTTCAAATCTCCAGCATATCATCCATGTGCTGAAGCTGGGTGCAAAAATCCCTTCCCAGGGAGCATTCCGCTCTCTCGGCCAGAGGCATGGCAAAGCGCCTGTTGATGGCGGTGCAAGGAAGAACGTGCACATCTTCTGTGATCTCTTGCTTGCTTTGTCTCTCCCTCCCTTGCAAAAGTCTGGGTCTTGCAGCGTTGTCTGCCTTGATCTTTGGGAACAAGGCTTTCTTTGTAGCATATATTCACAGTCAGGAAGCTGGAGGAAAGGGGAAAGGCAAACTGTTCTGGCCAATGCAGAGATCAGTAACGGAGACGCAGGGATGCAGTCTGACTGATCTTGCCTCCCAACGGACCCTTAGCATCCCCAGAGCATTTAGATGTTTTTGATGCACGATCCTCATGGTAGCCAAGCATCGCACTACAGGAACATCCTACTCTGTCAAATCAAAGGTTGGTCTAGCCCAGTATCCTGGCCCTGACCGCAGCTAATTACACATGCCTAGAGAAAATATAAGAAGAAAGCAAGTGTGTATTGACATTTTTCCAATAGCCTGTCCCATCTGCTATAGCTAACAGCAACTTAAGAACTTCCTAAGCTAGAGACAGTGTTGTAATTTTAAATAACTTGTGATGGATTTTTCTTCCGTAAGTTTTTCTGGCCGCTTTTTTAGCTCAGGTTAACTTTTGGCATCCGCAGCATCCTTTGACAAGGCATTTCACTGTTTACATCAAT
Source organism: Balaeniceps rex (assembly GCA_013401315.1). Classification (NCBI taxonomy): domain Eukaryota; kingdom Metazoa; phylum Chordata; class Aves; order Pelecaniformes; family Balaenicipitidae; genus Balaeniceps; species Balaeniceps rex. The sequence goes on along the minus strand of VYZW01040881.1, from coordinate 421,389 downwards.
AGGAGGAAACACTCCCACCTCCTTTTGTCTGTCTTGAATCTGCTGTCCAAGAATTTCACACAATATCACCCATGTCAGTGGCGAAAACAGTCATTCCCTGTCCACCTTCTCCAGGCCACTTGCTGTTTTGCAGATCTCTTAACCCTTAGCCTTCACCCTTCATCTGCAAGCAACTCCCATTACAAAATACTGCATATCATGGGAACAGACCTAGGTGGTTGGAAAGCAGATGCCATTTCTGCTACTGTGACTGTCCTTACAGCTACCAGTCACAGGTTGCAGAACGACGCAGTCACAGATGCACAAAACCAGGAGAATGTCTCTTTTTTTAAAATTCTTTATTTATAAAAAAGTACATTTTTTTCCACAGCTGAGCCACTATTGTTTTTTATACAAGTAAAAGGAAGGGTGATGCAACACCCCACCCACACAAATTATAACCATGAAAATGCCCCCCCCCGGACCCCAAACAAACAAATCATTACAAAGGATGGAAAACAAAAAAACAAAAATCATAAAAGTCCATTACATTATTATTATTTTTATTTTTTATTTTTTACAAAAGCACTTACAACACAGATTACAAAAAAAAAAAAAGTGGGGTTGGGGTTGTTTGTCTGTCTGTAGTCTTTATTCCACAATGATAATTACAGCAAGAGGAAGAAGAAAAAAGAGAGATAAAATCACTGGAGTTAAGGAATCGTGTTTTAAAAAAAGAAAGGCAAAAGAAAAGAAAAACCAGATCCTCAACGGGAGTACCTCCACCACCACCAGTTTATGCTAGTGGAGGATCCGACTCCATCTGCTTGTTACATTCACCCCCAGGTACATCGCATATGGAAAGTCACACTGGTCCGAAGTACAACTCACCCCCCTCTCTAAGGCTTGGGTTTCCTTCCCTCGCTGGTGGACTGAACCCTCCCCTTCGCCCCGTTGCAGAAGGCAGCACCCCCCCCTCTCTGCGCCCCACGCTCCGGCACCCCGGCCCTGGCTGTGCTCTGCCCCGGCCCCTCGGCCAGGTCCAGCCCTCGGCCCTCCCCACCCTGTGCTGCAGCCGGCAGCCCCTGGGGAGAGGCCGGTGAGTTTGGGGAGCAATGGTGAGGCAGCGGTTGGACCCCAGGCCTTTGCACCCTCCCCTGCCCCAAGGCTTCCCCTGCCTCTCTCAAGGAGTTGCTCAAATTGTCTGCAAACTGCATCAAATACGAAGGGGAGGGAAAGAGGGGGTTCGAACTGCAGGCTAGGGGAGGGTAAAGTGCTATCGTAAGCCCCGCAGAATAAAGAACAGGCATCAGCGCACGCCATGCTGGCAGCGTCTCCTCTCCCCACCGGGGCCCACAGCCCAGCAGAGCAAACAGACCCGAAAACTTCGGTGCTACGGCAGGAGTGGTTGTGAACGTGGGAACCTTACAGTGAATTTTAACCTGCTGGGAAAAGGCTACAACCTGCCCTGCTGCTTCTCCTCTTAGAATAAAAAAAAGGGCCTGGGATACCCCCCGCATTTCCACCAGGCGCGACACATTCACCCTGCTCCCACACCGAGCTGGGCAATGGGGTTTTCCCCTCCACTCTCTGAGCATAACGACCGCGCGTGAAACTCCGAAAATCTGCGTGTGTGTGCACTTGTGTATGGGAAAGAAAAACAGCAAAGGAGAGCAGCAGCCCCCATTCTAATTGCATTCCTTTCTCTAATTGCTTGAAGATCAATCTTTTGAATCTCTCTCTCTCTAACCCTCAGTGATTTCTGCTGAACAGTTGTTGTGTTTCTTTTTTGACTCAACATCAGGAAAATGGCTCCCTTTGTCCCTTATGTCTTTGCAATCAATTTGGTGCTACCATTTCAGTTTGTTTGATTCTTTTTACTAAGAAATCTTCAGGGTTTTTTTTTCTTTTATTTTTTCCCTTGGCTGAAGGAAAATGATTTAACAACAGGGGAAAAAAAAATCTGCTAATTAAATAAGGGAAAGTAACATCACTAGGGTGAATTGCAATGAATAATCTTAGAGATAAGCCCCAGCAGGAAAACAGCTGGGGTGTCTTTGTACATAAACTACAGGCTTGTTTCGGGTTGTGACACAGATGCGTCTGCTTCATTACGGCTCCCTGCATACACACACGGAAGGACCTGGGGGCTCGGCCCAAATTCACCTGCATCTTCTTTGCTGAGATGGTGGTGAGACCCAGAGCGATGTACCACGGGGCTCAGATTGACCTCCCTCCCATCTACCCATTCAGCTTTCCCATCTGCCCATCTTAATCTTGAGGTACCACAAATTTTGCCTCAAGTTGCCATCTAGGATGAGGGTTTGGGAAGGGAAAAGCACCACACCGATATGTCTCTTCACTGGCAAGAACCCAGCAAAGGGATTTGGACAACGATCCCTTCAAATGGAGGTACGGCAACTGGCCGTGCCTCCGAGGCACTTTGCCAACACCCAGTCCCCAAGCAGTGCGATGGCGCTTCCCAGGCAGAAAGCCAGCTCGGGTATAACTAGTGCGACACACCGGTTCACGTCCAGCGTACAACGGGGCGTTTCCTGGAGAGCAGCAGGTCCCTAGCACCTAGGCGGAGAGGCGGCCAACGCTGTGCTCTCAGCAGGTGCTGGGAACTGTGAGAGGATGGGGACGTGCTTCACCCTGACCCGAGGGGTAGCCTGGGGGTCCCCACCCCATCCTCTGCTGCTGGCTGGGAAGCAGGGATGCCACAACAAACAGCTTCCATCTCCCAACTGGAAGCTCTTTGCCAGGTCCCACAGGGACGTTTTACACCTCCTTAGCACCTCTGATGAAAGGGGGGCAGAGAAGCAGGGGATTTTTCACTTGAGGTAGCCTGAGGGTCTCTTGGAGAGGTGGCCCAGCCGGCCCAGCCTGGGAGCTCATGTGCGCAGCTGTGGAAAGTGCGCGGCCACTTAAAATCAACAGCTTGAGTCCAGCCTGCCAGAATCTGGCCCATCGCAAGAAATTGAGGCACAAAGGGACAAGTGACACCATCCCCCAGGGAAAGAACAGATTGCCCCTCTGCCTCCCCTCGCAGCCCAGGCACCAGGAGATTGCACCAGGCAGATTGCCCCCCCGGGGTGAGTACTGCACGGTCTCCAGCACCTTGACTCCCCTGCAGAACCTCCCAGGAAGCAGGATGCACATGGTCTTCAATCTGGCATCTCTACTGAGTTCACCCTCGCATTTGGGTAGAGACAGGTACCGCTTTCAACCTGATGCTGGTGGAAAACCTGATCCGATTACCTTCAAGGGCCCCCTCAGAGCAATTTAACCCAGAGAAGGAAGTGATGCTATTACTGAATCAAAACGGCTCTCAGATGAAACATCAATCTGTTCCCCACCCCCCCCCCACTTCTTTTTCTCTCCTACCTTGCTATGGATTAATGGCTAATCACTTGGCTAATTACCACCCCAAGAGTCTCTTGGCCAATTAGCTGACCTTGCAAGGGACAGCAAGAAACAAATCACTGCACAGAGGTGGCATTTCTCTATGGCTGTGGGGATAACTGCACCACTGGAGTGATGCTGAAGGGCCCAAGGATGAGAGGCATGGGCTATTGAACCTTGAACTTGCAGAGTACCTCACTGCTGTGCCAGGAATACTGTCTAAGGATCTTCCACTCCAGGCTTGCCGAGGTTCTCAATGAAAAATAATCATCTGACCCCTCTCCGGAACCACACTGATGAGCTAAGTGGCTGAGCTCTTTCCTAGACTTGTGCTGGTGCAGTATAGGGAGCAAAAAGCGTGATATAGCAGAAAGGGAACTGTACATAGGCTCTAGCTTGGGAATACCATACTGCTTCACTATCTCCTTTTCTTTCTCTGAGTCCCACTGGTTTTTTGGAGCCCCCATTCAGCCAGCTATGTGGACACTGTGTGAATGGGCAATGAATAAGCCAAAGAGGCTACATCTCAAAAAATGACACCTCTAAGTACAAGGCTAATAACTACCAACGCGTATTTCTTAGGACTCCTTGTTCACACTTCCTGCAAGCCATACCTTAACTTGGGAACAGTCATACTGTCCTGTTCTCTCCCAGGCCCGTCTGCACCATTTGCAAGGCTTTGTACCTTTGGTCTTTGGGACACAACTTCACTGCGGGCTAGGGCCCCGCAGTGCTGTGGAGTCAGTGCAGCCTGAATTTGCAGATCAGATCAGTGGCCCCTGCCTGTGGCTAATGCAGAACATGAAAGAATCACTGCTGGACCCTGCAGATTTTATAAAAGGCTATTTTCTTCCAAATCCATCTCCTCGCAGTATGTATCTGTGCTGGGGAAAATTTGCAGAGGAGGGTCGGTCTGTGCCACTGATTTCCACTCTGCGCTTGGTCATGGACCACCCAGAGTTTGGTGCTGGAGACGTTGTCACAACCCTTTTTAGAGCCTAGTTGTGAAATTCAGATCTAAAGGATTATTCACTTGAGAGATGGACTTTGTTGAGAATTATCTCTGAACCACAAACTGTGCAGGCTCTGCAGCACACCCCAGGTTACATTAAAGCAAGCTGTGGCTAAGGTACAGTGCTCAGCAATGCCGCTCTGTCCTGATCCAGATTACAGGGTTCACACTTCGGGGAATTAAAGCCCTGTGTACACCGTTATCCCAAGGCACTGGAGGGAAGTCATTCCCTCTGCAGGTTTACAACCGCCCCTAATAATCAGCCCCTACTAGTAATCAGAGATATGGAGAGATGTTAGAGATTTCATTTCCTTTACTGGGGGTTGCTTGGTAGCAGGGTGCTCCTGGTGGCAGTGGACAGACACGGGAAGGTTTAGCTCTATTTTTTAAGGTTCAGCCTGAGAGATCCCGAGGGAATCTCTGTCTGCCCTGCTTCGAGTGGACATAAAGCAGCCTTCCTGTGGCATTTGGCTGTTCTGCCAGAAGCCAGGAAGCCTGGAGGTCTGGCAGGAACAGCAGAAAGATTACAGCTAACAGCTGGATTTCCCACTCCCCTACACCACTAATGCAGCAAGAGCAAGCTACAAACTGTGCATGGCTCAGGCTGAGCTTCACGTTGTCTGGACCAAGCACCACACGCTAAAGGAAAGCATTGGAGGCTGCCTGGATCAGAGATCTGACCTTGACTCATCTGCGTGGGTCTGACTCTTCACCCTCCCTTTTGTAGCAGGATAACCGCTGGATGCTATGGAACAAAACCCAGCGGGTAAGGCAGGAGGAGAATTAGTCCTGCTATTTTTAGATGTGCATGATAATACAGTTCAGAAAACTGGGGATTTCTTTTCAAACGAAAGATTTATTTATACATCAAATTAAAAAAAAAAAAACAACCCACAAGAAGAAAAATAAGCCCCAACCCAGTGAATCTAATTTGGATATGGTCAGTGTCAGACAGAGGGCCCTGAAGTCTGGAATCCCACTTATCCACAGAGCAGAGATAGCAGCAATCCAAGCCTCCCCATCACAATGCAGTGGCTCAAGGGAAGGAGGACGAGATCAATACCCCAGGCTCACTCACTCCTGCCCTGCCTACCAAGCCGTTGCTTAGAAGAGGGATGCAATATTGAAAAAGTGGCGATCAATGCAGACTAAGCAATATATCTAAGGGCTGGGGTTGTTGCTAGGAGAGTTAGAGAGAAGCACCCCCATGCTCTGACCCAAAAAAGAAAAAAAGTGTAAACACATGACAATTAAGTCTTCGTGGTATAATAAAACTCAGGGGCCTGATCCTGTACTGAAGCCCTCAAAGACACTGGATGGTACTCTGGGAGATCTGCCCTGCCAGGGTCTGCAGACCAGAGCTGAAGGCAGTGAGTTTGTGGGAGAAGCGAAGTGGTATCAGGTGGTCACCTTCCCCAGGAACGGCAGCAAGGTGCGTGCGTGACACGCCGTGCACAACCCTTGTGCCAGAGTTAACTGCTCTGTGGCTGGTACTAGCAACAACAACAGCAAGAAGAACAAAAAGAGCCAGCATTTCTCTGAGCCATCGCAGGGGAAAAAATGTCAGCAATAAATACTCCTTTTCTTTCTTTTGAAAGAACACTCAAACAAAGACAGAAAATGAAAAGCCAGGAAATAATAAATTGTAGGAGGAAAATGGCAGCTCTGTTTCCCTGCCCTGCTATCAGCCCATGCACCTGGGGTTTGTTCTAGGGCTTTTTCTCCCCCTTTCTCCTCATTTTCCTTTTATTGAGTCATTAAAAACTGGGAGTGGATCTCCCCAGGCGTGCAGCGGGCAATGGGAAGGCTACCCAGACCCCACTGAAAAGAAAGTGATTAGGAAAAAAAAATCAGTTCACCTGATAATGGCACCTATGTTTCCATTGCCATAAACTTTCCTGGCCTCTGTCCTTCTACGGACAGCCCACTTGACCCCCTCCCAAGGTTAAAAAAAAACAAAGAAGACAACATACAAACAAATTCCAGTGTTTCGGGGGTGCAGAAGTGGGAGGAAGAACCTCGGGGAGGGAAGTGGGGCCGAAGGGCACTCTGAGACATGAAGACACAAACAGAGTGTAATATACAGGCTGGGCAACAGTCGTTAAAGCAAATAGTAACACCTAAGCCACCGACCAATACAAACACCACAGAAGGGGACAAAAATCGTCAAGAGAAATTAAAAAGCAAAACCAAAACCGAGAAAATAATTACCCAACCTCCCACCTCCCGTACGCCCCAAAAATGATCTGTAAGCAAAGCTGCCCTCCCTCCCCGCTCGCCCCAGCCCGCCCTTCCTGCCACTGCTGGAAGCATCCAAAGTCTCTGCCGAGCGCCCAGGGCTGGCCGGGGGCGTGCGTGGGTGTGCGGGGGGTGAGCGTGCGTGCAGTGTGTGTGCAAGCGGCCGCAGCACGCTCGGCTCCGCTCGGCAGGGATGCAGGGGGAGTGGGAGGGCATCACTCGTGTGTGTGTGCGTGTGTGTGTGTTTGTGTGTGTGTAGCAATGGGGTGCTGAGCTACACGTACCACTCCTTTTTGGAAATAAAAGATCCGTCGTTCTGTGAGACCATGTTCTCCGCTATGTCGAGCTGCTCGGGGTCATACTGGAAGCCGAGTGTCCTTTCGTCGTATGGTTCAGGGTGTGCCTCCCCCTCGTCTACCGTGAAGTAAGGCCGCTTAGCATCCTCCTCGTATTTGTTGGGGCCACCCAGCTTGCGCTCACCTCCTGCATCCTCATCCTCGTCTTCATAGGTGCTGCCGCCCAGTGGGCCTGGCTTCTTCTCATCGTCCGAGTCGTCGGGGTACTGGAGGTTTTGGGCCATGGGGGGATGATGCTGAGGGATGCCAGCCTTGCTGTAGCCATTGCCGTACACGTGCTTCTTTGTGCTGTAGTCACCCTTGAAGGTGTGACGCCGGCGCCGGAGTACCACAAAGAGCACCACGGCCACCACCAGGACCAGCGAGACTCCTCCCACTATGCCCCCAATCACCGGTGTGGGGATGTTCGGCTGCACCATGGATTTGCGATCATCGATTGGAGACGGGGTGTAGGGAAATTCTGGGTAGGAAAAGACAGATGGAAGGGGGAACAGTGTCAAACCATGCGGAAACGCACCCTCCCTCCATGCTTTCATTGCCATTTTTGGGGGGTGAGGGGGTGGGAAGATGAGGGTAAGGAACAGGGAAGGGAAAAACTAGGGAAAGGGGAAAAGGGTGCATCCTCACAGGGGTCAGCGCACGGGAGCTCTGCCTTAGCAAGGGGAACGCAGCGTGCTGTGCCAAGCTCGCCAAGCCTCATGCAGGAGCCCCGCAGGCTGGAAGCAGTGTTTCCCTCCCCACCCCACCTGGTTTCTCCAGATGTGCTCAGATCCCACAAGCCCAGTGCCTTCAGTCCAGACGCTTTCCATTTTACTGGGTGACATTTCAGGTCCAGTTTGCCAGAGCATACTGACAGCCCCAGGGTGCTGCTGCGGGGAGCAAGACCCACACCTCATCCAACACTGGGCACTGAGCTGCCACGACTGCTCCTGTAGATGCCACGCTGGACCTGCCAGCTTCGCATCCCCCTCCTCGGCATCCCAGCCCAGCCTGACCCCAGCCAGCCTCGGTCAGGCCAGAAGGCAGCGGCACCTTGTGCACCCCACAAGCGATCTGCAGCTGCACAGTGCCGGTCCGGGTCATGGCTGGCTCCTGAACCCACGTGCTGACCCAGCTGTGCTCTGCAGCACGGGGACACAGACCTCCCACTGTTTCTTTTTCCTCTGCTATTCCTGTGGCCAGCATAGTGACACTACTCATGCTAACCTTGTTCCTACAGTTACCCTGACCTATTTAAAAAAATAAATAACTCAAAAGAGAAAAAGAAAAGAGATGAGAAAGAAGCTCTCTTCTCTTTCATGCAGTTCAACACCTACACTCCGGCACAGATAAAGTTTGATCCAGGACTTAAATCAACCTTCCTAACACTCCCTGGGCACAGTTACAGCCCCTGGCCAAACTCAGCTTTCACAAACTGCCTGTTGAGCATCCGTGTCCATGAGGCATTAAGCACCACATGGTTGTCTCAGTCCTTCACCTGCCTCTGAATTTAGACAGCAGGCGCCTGGTTAATGCCCCCTGGCAGCCTTGCCCTTGCACACCATGCTCAGACCCCTCACACTGCTTTTTCTACCCCCAAGGCCTGTCTGCCAGCCCCGCTCATAACTGCAAGCCGTTATTGCTGCTCTGGAGTGTCCTGGCCCTCACTTTTTACCCCGGCAGCCAAGGAGAGGCGCAGACTGACTAGCAATCTCAGCACGCCCTCCCAGAAGAGCAGCCAGGATGGGGCGATGGGGAGGGAGGGGTTCAAAGGCAGCAAATTCAAAAGGGATATGAGGCAGAGTCTGATTCCTGATGCCTCTTCACGCGCCTGCGGGACTGCCTGCTGCTGGCAGCCACATTTCTGCATTAGGGCAGGAAGCCCCGAGCAAGCAGGAGCCGGGCAGGGAGTGGGCTTCCCTGCGGAACAGCTTAGCCCAGCCGCTAAGGAAGAGGGGAGAAAAGAGCTTCCCCCGGGTAGAGGCAGTTCATGAAACAGCTGCAGATTTTGGACAAGGGTACTGAATTTGAGCAATTGCTGGCCTGATCCTTGCTGCATAAATGTTTTGCTTGTGCCTGAGAGCTGTTTCATTCCTGCCTTGCCTGAGACATCATTCCAACAGCAGCATCTTGGTTTCTGCAGTGCTGACTTGCCTTGAGCAAAGCTTCACGAGCCTGAAACCACGCACAGAGCAGCACACTGGGCAGAACGGGCTGGGGGACAGGCAGATGGAGGGGCTCCCTGCTGCAGCCAGAATGAGGAGCAAGATGCTGTGCAGGCAGGATCCAGCATCTCTTTCCAAAGACAGCCTTCAGAGCAGGAGCGAGGGCATGTATTTCAGCATAGGGAGCTGGGGTTGGGTTCTGGAAAGCCAAAACCACATGTTGCATCAACAGGCGGCTTGTCATAGCCAGCTGGTTAATGCAAAACCTCTCTGCAGAGACAGCAAGAAATGTCACGTCCATCCCCTGGTAGTCCTGGCTGCTGAGGGCTCAACTTCAACCATACAAGCATCCACAGAGCTCTTGCCACCCCTGCCCATGCCACCTCCCCAGGCCTGCTCCTTGCCATCACAGCCTCTGCAACCCCATGGTGCCCAATTCCCAAAACTGGGCACAAAGCAGGGGTCCACCTGGAGCTTAAGTGGGTGCAGGGAAAACCCAGCAAGCTGGCTCAAACCCCAGGGCCTATACCTTTGATTTTCCCCCACCCCACAGCTCTGATCTGAAGCCTCCTCCTACCTCACTTTTTCCCACAGCAAGGCTGATTTTGTGCATGGGACCGTGGGTCCCAATACCCCACCCTGAAAAGACCCAGGTATGCTGTGCATGCTGGGCGCAGGGTCCCTAAAGCCATACTGATCCCCTCTGCCTCCCAGCTCCGGAAAACAGACAGATCTGAGAGGGGCAGTCTGTGCACAATTTCAAAAGGAGCTTGGCCCACTTTTCTATTAAAAGCCTCATTAACAGCCCAGGTTGGACACATGAAGTGAAAGGGGGAATGTTTTTCTACCTTTCTCATATATATTTATTTTTTTCCTGCCCTTTGTGCTGCCCGCCCCTGAGACAGCACTCGCCCACATGCCACCCCCCTGCCACTGCCAACGCCATGGACACGAAAACTAACACGCCGCTGTGCTGGATTTCACACGTTGTTCAGGGAAGGAACTATTTTCTGCTCAGATCCCATCCCCATCCTCCTCGCAGTGGCCCAGTTCCCATGCCAGAGAAAACAAAACCAAACTGTGGGAAGAGAGGGAGAAGAAAGATGGGAAGATCGCAAGCCAGCAGCCGAAATCATCCCCTCCCTACCCACATAGTTTCCTCCCCCCTCGTCCACCCACCGCACTCCCCCGGAGCCTGGAGGAGCGAGTGGCTCTGGGGATGCAGCGGGGGAACGTGGCTAATCCCCGGGTGGGGGGGACGGGTACAAAGCAGGCGTGAGTGACCCCGGCAGGAGGGGACGGGCTGCTCCGGAGCAGGGAGGGCACACGCCCGACACCGCCGCTGGATGGCGGTGCAGACCGCCGCGGGCTCCGGAGCAGCGGTGGGCGCTGCCGGAGCCCCTCGCCGTGGCCGCGGGGCTGCAGCGAGCAGCAAGCCGGGGCTGAGCCGGGAAAGGGAGGGGGGTCCCCGGCCGGGGCTCTGCGACAAGGCTCCCTTCGCAAGGCCAGGTGGTGAGCGGGGAGCAGCTCCCTTTGCTGCCGGCCTCCTCCAGCCCTGCCCCAGAGCCCGGCCCCGGCCCGGCGGGGACCCCCGCGCCCCGCAGCTGCCGGGCACAGCCTGGCACGCCTGCGGCCTCCTGCCACGGTGCCCCGGCGCTCGGCAGCCAGGTTAATTAACGACCCGGGACAGGTCCGCCTCTCAGCAGGTGCCGCTCGGCAGGCATCCGCTGCTGTCAGCCCCACAAAGGGGGATTTACCCCTCTACCCACCGAGCTTCGTGTCTGGGGTGCGAAAGAGAGCAGAACTGCAGCCTGGGGAGAGAAGGGAAAGTGTGGGAAAAAAAAAAAACCCTTTTTGTGTTTGAGGGGTGCGTGAAATTTCTGGAAACTGGTGCGATGCCTGAGCGTGCTGGGGGCCCCACGTGAAAAATCCATTAGGAAGGGTCTGGAGAGAATTAAAGCCGCTGTGAAAAGCGGACTGGAGAAACAGGAGACAGCAGAGTGGAGGGAGGGGGAACAAGCTAGGCTTTAATGCCAGTATAAAAAGCCTCCCCCCCTCCTGCCACCCCCCAGCCCTCATAAAAAGAGGGAGTGCTGTATGAATAGGAATTAAAGCAGCAACACTATCTGCCCGCTGCCCGGCTCTGCCAGCTGTTGCATTCAGCCCAGCTTCCTGTCCCCGTGCCAGGAGCCGGACCTCTGGGGCGGCAGCTGGGAGCGCAGGGAGATGGGGGTCACCCTGGCCTTCGCTCTGGCACCCGGCCGAGCCCACGGGGTCTCTTTGATCCCCCCATGCAAGGAGGAGGGCTCGAGCATCTCCCTGCCCCGGCTCCTGCCTTCTCCCTGCAGCACCCAGGGGCATAGCAGTGCTGCCACTGCAGTGACAAACCAGGCCTTCCCATCACAAGAGTGGCTTCAAAAAGACATTTTAAAAATCACATCTTTCTTTTAATGCCTGGTTCCAATAAAAATGAGACGTATGCAAATCATCCTAACTGTCCATCAATCCCTTATCTAACGCTTTTTGAACCTGCTGGCCAATTTCAGTGCTATCTGACAAAAGAATGAGCCAAAATTACCCCTATCATAAAGCTCTTGGAGAGAGCTGGAGTGAGATCCCTGGCAGAGGTGGGAGCTAAACCTCATTAGACATCAGAGAACCCACAGGGACAAGAGGCTGCTCCTAAGGGCAAGGAAGGGCCCAGATCAGAAAAAGCGTATTTTTAGACACCAAGTAATTCTTCTATGATATGCAGATCCACAGGAAACCAGCTTTCAAAAGCCCTTCTGCTCATCACACTGCTTAGATATTTTAAAAGATACTACTTTCTGTGGACACATTTTTTCTTGAAGTCACATTTCCATCCTTTTTCCTTCAATCATAAGGGCCAAGGAAAAACCCAGCACCAGCCGAGATTCTCACTGTAGCCATGGGCATTGAGGAAAATGTCGAACTCCATGAGAAATTACCTTTTGACATGCGTCAGCCCAAGCTGCTCCTTGCACGAAGCTCCACCAGAGGAAGGCCCTGGATTTCCTTCTGCCTCGCAAAATCAAACACCTGCTGCAATGGGAAGCAGGGGCCTTTGGCCAGCTCTAGCCTGGGCGAGCAGCAGCTCCGGGGAGGAGCAGGAACCTTAATTCCGATGGGCTCATGAAGCTTCCCAGTTCCCAGATGGCCTCAACAAATACAGTGGTGATCATGTGGGTTTTTTTACAAGACAGATTGCTGACGGTAAACTTTCCCTGCCAGTACAGTCCACGCCAAATTATCCCAAGACTTTGACCCACTGCGTTGCAGATCTGTACATGACTGAAGATAGGGCGATACCTCTGGACCTGCCTCAGCCCGGACAGGGCTGCAATTTGAGAAGCCCGTAGCACTGCTGTCCTTTTTCCTTCACAACAGCCCTTGCACGTACGCACGCCCATCTCCAGCTTCAAGGGATCCTACCTTTCCTCTGCCTACCAGGGATTTCTGCTCTCCTTGTGTGGAGCGGGGCCGGGGGCAGAGGAGGCAGTGGGGGTGGAAAAACCACTGGCAACTAATCCAGAAGTTTAGCAGCTGCCACTGGCATTTCAGAGTGTGACGGCTTTTAGGCCAGATGCCAAACAAGTCTTACGTTTTAATCTCTCTGTCAGGTCACCTATCGCTTGTCAATCAAGCGCTGCTCCCACAGGGGTCGTTGGCACAGATGCCATCGGACAGGATGCAGCAGACACTCCTACCCACCATCCGGAAGATTAGCACCAGACGGACCCCCCAGGCTTGCTCCTCCTTAGCCCCCGGCCCTATGTCCTCCCACCTAAAGCAGCCAGAAACGCTTGCTGGTGCAGCGTGGCATGGCCCTGGCCGGCGGCTGGGCTTTGGGTGCACCTGCTCTGGGCTCAGGATTTAACGCTTCCCGGAAAGGGCTTTCCCCTGCACTCCCAGCCTTAGCAAAGGCCTGCTGCCGCATGGCAGAGGGCTCCAGTGAGCCCTACGGGCTGTTTGCAGTGACCTTGCTGGGACAAGATCACTGGTGGTGTGTAAATAACTCCCTGCTGCAAGCTAAGCAAACGGGGGGGACGTCAGCCCCTGCCAGCCTCTCCTCCGCCCCACAGCCTGTAGCACTTTCAAGGCCAAGGCTGGCTCGGCCCTGGGCAGGGAACAGCACGGAGCCTCCCGTCCTCACAGCCCCTTCCCGGGGCACCTGCACATCGAGTCCTGTCCCCTGGAAATCTGGGGTGTGCAGAGGTGGTGCAGAGGTGGGGCTACACCAAGCAAGCAACTGGGGGAGCCTGCAGTGTCCTGGAGGAAAAGACGCCTTCCTGGCCTCGGGAAACAGGCAGGAGCCCTACAGCAGAGAGGCTGATAGCGGTCACTGCCTCAGCACAGGCTCTGCTCTCCCTGCTCCCCCAGCTCTAGCACTGATTCTCCTTTGGTTTTGACATTTGCCTGGTGCTTGAAGGCCCACGGGGAGAAGAGATATTTTAACAACATCTTCTTCCTTGTGCTTTCCCTGGCTGAAGCCAGGACACAAATGCATGAATGTCCCCCCGCATACGCACACAAATGTGTATGTACACACATGCACAAGGGCACTGCTTCACACAAGCTCATACGGCCAAGCACATGTTCATAAATACATGCATATTCACACACGCCAATGCACTGATGCTCTTGTGTCCCGCATGCACACGTGACTGTGCGGCAGGGCATCCCTGTGCAGGCATGCAGGTCCGGGAGGCCCATGTGCATGCCAGGATGCAGGTCGGGGTCACACATATGTGTGTATGCACGTGACCAGCTCCCTGTGCAGGACCATCACACCCGTGTGCAGGCACGCAGGGACACGCATGCAGTCTATAACCACAGCCTTTGATTATGTCACCCACCCGCCTGTAATAAATAGTTACATGTCGCACTACATGGCTTGGCTGAGACTGACAAAGGTCCTGCAAGGCAGGGGAAGCTATTATAGGAACAGATTGCTGGAATAAAATATTAAATTTCCACTTATCAATCTCTTTAATGTGCTATAACTCTAATAGAAGCGTTCAGCCTTCTCCCTCTGAACAAATCGTCCTCCCCGTGAGGGGGCTCAACAAGCCCTGCAGTCCTCGCTGGGGCCGGGGCTGGGAGGAAGGGTGCTGGGTGGCAGGAAGGGGGAGGTCTGTACCCAGGGAGACAGGAGGGGGAAAAGCCGCTGCAGGGTTTTCTCTGCATCAGCCTTCTATTTTTTTTCTCCCAAGGCTGGCTGCTCACTATATTGAACTCCATTTATTGCATGCAGCTCTTGAAAGAGGTTTCGTGGTCCACTGACAATCCCTAAATTGCCTGCAAGACCCAAACAAATGTACCTGTAATAGCTGAGCGAAGACGGCTCAGCCCTCCCCAGCACTGGCCTAATCGGTCCTTAGGGAGAGCTGGATAAACATATTCAGATCCCATGAATTATTAAAAGTGGGTTTTTTATGTGGTGGAGGCCTGGCCTAACGGGTTGGCTGCTAATCCCTCCTAGAAGGGCAGCTGCTGGTGTGCCCTTCCTTCCCTCTTATTTAACCTCAACCCCACAGTTCGGACCTTTGGGAATAAATTGAGATTACAGGCAGGCGACATCAACCCAAAGACATTCCCCAGAAATCCTGCCAGTCCCCACTTCCCTTGCCAGCACTGCGCTGATCGAGCACGAGAACGATGCCCTACCAGTCCCCTGAAAAACCACCAGGAAGGGAGACCGAAGCCCAGAGGGGGAACTCACAGACTCTCGTCCCCAGAGGAGCCCGAGCCCGTGCAGGCGAGTCGGTGCAGCCCGCCCGGGCTGCAATGCTCGTGTGGTGCTGAGACAGATAAACCACGCCAGTGGCAGGTGGCAGCAGGACATATGAAGAGAGGGCTGTCTGGTGTTTGGGAACATGCGTCCTGACACTGCAAGAGCCGGGGTGGTTGGACAGACAGAACGACAGCAAGAAATGGACATACAGGCTATGCAGAAATGGAAAATGAGACATGGTGAAGAGAGCCTGCTCCTCTCTAAGTCTTCTGCAATACCTATCCCACCTCCTCCTCTGCGACTGGGGACTGAGCTTGGAGGCTTTTTCCCTCCGATCACTGTTTCAAATGTGTCCCAAGGTGCTAGTTACTGCGTGGGATGGTTTCCTATTGCCAATGGGAAGCGAGGCTGCTCAGTTTGTACCAGGCAGTTGCCTGCGCTGTCCCAGAAACACAGTGCCTTTGGTGGCAACTCCCATGAAATGGCCAGAGGCTGAACGGATTTTGGCCACGACCTTCCCCCGGCTTCGGGCGGTTGGGCAGGGCTGGGCAGGGCGGGTGCTGTGCCATGTTTGTCCTGAACAAAGAGCTTTGTTATTCTGGTGCCTTTCACTGGCAAATGAAAAATCCCCCAGAGAAAAGCATGCACCAGGAACAACTCAGCAGGCAAGGATCCAAGACAGGAGGTGTGAATTAAAGGCCTGCTACAGTGATAATGATCATAATAAATACTTGGTAATTAGCATCTAATTAGCACATCTCATCCATTGACCTCCAAGCACTCGGATAGAGGAAGATTAGCCTGGTTTACCCATGTTACAGAAGAGGGGAACTGAGGTGGTGAGGGTGCCAAAAACAGTGTTAATGCTAATTTCAGGAGGTCAGCTGCCCAGGCCTCATCTTTACACTTGCTCAGCACTTACCAGTGTAGAGAGCGGGTGGAGGGGCTGGAGCTCGGCCCCTTGGAGAAGCCCTTTCCGTCACTCTCAGGTTAGACAACTCTTCAAGGACTGGGTGGCTCAGAGAGGTGGCCCGCTATCAGAACAGCAGGCGCTCTGATTTGCCTCAGGCTGGACAGCAGGAAGAGCTGGGAACCTGTCCTCTATTTCCCATGCCTTGGGAGCCCCCGGCGCCTCATTGCCCATCCAGCTCCGAGGCACCTGCGCTGTCTGTGGCATTTGCAGGTCACAGGCAGACGGCTGCTCTCCAGCTCACCCGGCTGCAGCCACAGCCCCGCTGCTCTCCCCAGAGAGAGCAGGTCTGGAGCTACAGCACTCCACGGTCCCTGCTGTGAGCCCAGCTGGAAAAGCGGCCGTGTGCCGTGGCTTGTGCTGCCTGCCCACCTGGCAATGGTCCCAAGCTGGGATGTAGGGGGAGCACCCAAAGGAGACCAGTGCTGAGCCCCCACAGCGCTGCTGGCCAGCTGGGGGGCCAGAGGAGAGCCTCCGCAAATCGCCCCAGCTGCCAGCCATGACTCCCAGGCGGGCAGTGCTGCTTCATCAGACGGTCACTCCCTCCTCTACCCCGAGAGCCCGGACCTCATTGCAGTGCAGCAGTGCTCCAACTCACCACTGCAAAGGTACTTCCGTCTCTCTTGTGAGACCCGCAACTGCTGGTCACTGCCTGGCATTAACCCATTGATAAAACGAATCACTCCTTTTACCCCAAAGGAATGGGGTAAACTTCCCTTCCCTGCTCTCAAAGCACCAACAGCCCTATTTGCCTTTGGTGATGCCTTGCAATATCACTTTGTCTCTCTGAAATCAGGCTATTGCCATATGTTATTTCTTCTCTTTAACCTATTTCTTGACATCATTTTCTCTCCCTGACACTACCTAAGCATATCCACATGTCTTTTCCTCACTCCTGTGGCTACACTGATTTGCAAGTCATCAAATTCCTTCTGTCCCATATGACATCACATAGCATCACTTCCCATTGTCTGCATCCCGTGATGTTATTCCTGTCTGGAGCCCAGACAAAGCTACTCAAGTGCTCACAGCCTCTCGGTAATCTGTGGCAGCCAGGTCAGCAAGTGCACAGACCAACATGGCATTGGAATGAGCACGAACGAAAAATCATGAGAATTGCCTAACACCAGAAACACCAAACATCATCCTGAACAAATGACTCATCCATCTCATGCTTTACTGCCTCAGTGGCAGTCTATATCTTCATCCTACTCCTTCTTCTACCTTCTAACAAATATTTCCCTGACATGTCTTCGCTTTCAACATGTCCAATGATCTATCTCTCTGAAGCCAAAGCAGAAGACAAGGGGGAAACAAATTGAATGTATCTTGGCGTAAGAAAGGAAAAGACAACAAGAGGAAAGGAGAAAAAACCCAAGCCAAACCAGTGCAAAGCAAAGAACTTCACTGCTCCCTTTGCATCAGGAAACTTCCCACCCCTAGAAGGAGACACTGGTGATTAAGACAGAGGTTAAGGAGATGTAACTGACTGGTAGTTGTCAGCCACTCACACTCTTCTCGCCCCATCTCCTCCTCCTCCTCTTCTGTCTTTCAAAGCACACTAAGTGTTTTCCTACCTGTGACATTGACTTCCACCAAGCCCGACCGTGTACCGATGGCGTTGGAGGCCTCACAGATGTAGGTGCCAGCCACGCTGTAGGAGACAGGCCCTTTAAAGTAGATGGTGTTGTTCTGGATTTCCACACTCCCCGGCAGAGTCCCGTTTGGCCTAGGGGAAACAAAGATCACGGTTGACCCCAGAGATGATAATCAGTAGGGTCAAGCAGTATTGCAGAGGTGACACTGATATGCTGGTTCTGTGCTTGCCCTTGGGCAGGTCCAGAACCCAGTGGTGCTGGCTGGAAAGTACCCATTATGGAGTCAGCCTCGAAACCTAATGCTCAGACAGCAGCGTTATGGGAAAGAGTCAGTAGAGTGTCTCCAGGGTAAATCCACTGCATGATGAGAATCAGGTTCTTTACATGGACTGTGTTTTTTTTTTTCCATTCTCTGTGATTACAAGGGAGATTGGACATATTTGGGTCACATATAGCCCCTTGGATTTGGCTAACGGGATGTGGAGCGCTTTCAGTCTATGTTCTCCCCTATCCAGAAAACAGACTCAGAGCCTTAAAGTGGTTCATTTTCCAGCACAATCCCCAAGCAGGTACAAACTTAGGGTAAGATGGCCAAGTCACTCTTTTGTTTCGGGTGGCTCACCTCTAGCAGGCTCATCTTCAGAGTGTTCCTCCATCCCTGACTTTCCATTTGATGGAAAACACAGGAATGGGACACCAACCTGACCCTGCTTTACTCCAGTTTCCTGCCCATGTAACTCTCCTGGGCAGCTGATAAGGTAGTGTTAATTGCAACTCAAGTTGAAGTAAAGCGGTGCTGATTTAGAGCCCTGCCATCTATGACCTGCCCATGCCAGAGTAGTCATAGAAGTGTGAAACTGGAATAATGCAAAACTAAGTCTAGAGATACACAGAATAAATGAACAAAGGCAGATAAAAAATAAAAACACCCCTGTGTGTTAGGAAAAGGCACACATGGCCTGGTTATTCTTAATTACTGAAGCAAAGTAAAGTAATTACTTCTCTTAGGCAATTAAAAATTACTCAAGTAATTCTTTCCCCTCCTCCCAACAAAAATGTGCACATATTGTCAGCAATTTGTAAGAAACAAAAGGGAATAAAGGGGGTATAATTAGGTTTGTAAAGAAATACCTAAATGCACACGCACATATTTTGCATGTCTACATATACACACAGGCACATACGTATAGCAACCACATTAGTCCTTCCCAGCTACATCAAGCCAATGATCCCAAAGCCGATGGAAGAATAGAACAGGCTAACGTTAGTCCTCTGCCTATGGGTGAATTAGGACCCTGAACCTACAAAGCAAGGGCACATCAAAAAACTGTGCTGTGGGATGCTAAAGAAGGCTGTTGCTTCTTCTAACAGCGCCCCTGACTGTTGCTCATCACCCTCCAAATGAGAGGAGAGGAAAGCATGGCTGGTTTTTACATTCCAGGCAGGAGCAAAGCAGCAGCAGCAGTAATTGCTTCCTGACCCCCAGGAAGGGGAAGAGGCACATATGAGCGCATGGATAAACCAAAGATGCTGGTGGCTAGTTCTCTGGCTGCCCAGCCAAAGAAATGAGGAATCATTTTGATATTGCCAAAGTGGCACTGTGGGAAGGAAGGGGATGGCCGTGGATCTTAGTCCCACTCGTTACCTCCATACACACACACACGCTGCATGCCTAGGTGGCTGGCTGCAGTACAATTATTTATCAGGCTCTCATCCCATCTGCTTGGTCTGCTCTTCCTCGCAGGGCCCCGCTCAGAGGCAGCTTGGGGCCAAGAATGAGAGAGCAGGAGTCTGGGCTGAAAGAGCCAGGAGGCAACTCTGTGCCCCAGCTTTTCCCTCCTCCTCCCTTTCTGCCTCTATCTCCCCCCATCTCACTTGCTCTCTCTCACTCTCTACTTTCCTCTTCTTCTGCCTCCATGCGCCTTACCTTCAGCTGCACTCCATCTTTCCTTTCCATCCTCTCTCAGGTCAATAATCCTACACTCAGTCCTAACTGACCCACCAAGCGTGCAAGAGGGGAGAGGCTGGGGAATCAGACTGAAGTGCTATTGGACTTCGAAACCTGTACTAATTCCGTGCTTTCTCTCCATTTTTCTCCCCACAGTTCCTTCTCAAAGCAAAGTATTGATGCTCCCAGCCTCTTAGCTGTAAGTCAAGAAACCTTTGCAGGCTAAAGACAGACAAATGGACGTACACACAGCTCACAGAGAATCCATAGGAAAACAACTCTTTCCAGTGTTTAAAAAAAAAAAATCATCAATCACACAAGCACATAGGGACCAACTCAATGCCTGGCTCAAAGATGTGCTGTTCCCAAGAATCGTTTCCACCAGAGCTGAATCTATCACCAGCGCAGCGTGTAAACCAGGTGTGCAAATGACACGTCATAGCCACGCAGCACCACACTCAGCCCTGACACCTGCATCCCCCGTTGTGTTTGAGCCTAGTTGGTAACTAATCCTCTTTCCTGCCCTGGGCTACAGAAACATCACCTGGCTGATACGTTTGGCACCTGGTTACCCCGTGCTTCAGCCCTCAGCCTGCCTCCAGCATCACTATGACAGCAGGAGCAGACTGCCCCAACAGAGATCAGGGTCCGCTTGTGCTGCTGGCTGGTGTCTGTACACAGCGACGGAGCTCCTGCCACAGAAAGCCTGGTGCCCAGGAGCCCAGCAAGTGCTCAGGCTCCAGCCCTGCATGTGAGCAATAGCAGAACAAAGGGATGAAATGACTTGCCCAAAAGCAGAGCAAAAACCTGCCTCCTGTCCCCAGCTCCATCTCACAGGGCTCGCTTCAGCTCAATTCGCCAGCCCTGCTACACAGAGAGAGCCTAAACTGGGATCTCTTCTGCCTTGGGTACCACAAGGGGCATCTTTGCCTCTAACGCTTTCCTGGCAATGTTGTGAGGAACCTAGAGAGCCCCTTGGAGTTTAAGTCACACTGGCAGAACCAACAGACGGAGAGAGCTGGGGACGAGAACTAGAAAAAAGGCAAGAAAATCAATCCTCTTCAGACTTTCACTGTGAACAGTTTGATCTAGGAAGCAAAATGAGAGAGAATATGCCTAGCTCCTTGCAAAGCCATTTTAAGAGCCTCTTTCCTGATGACAAACGCCAGCTGAAAAGAAGAAAGGATCCATTTGATCTTTCTTTTTTAAAGCTACATGAGTGCTTATAGAAAAGAAAGAGAGGGAGAGAGAACCACATCAGGTTGCATCAATTCCCATCTGACTCCCCAGACACCCCTCGTTCACTTTTCAGTCCCTTTAGTGTGTTCAGCCAAAAGCTGAAACCCTGGAGGACAAGAAATTGCTTCTGTTTAATGTCAGTCGCGTGGGGATGAGTGCTCCAAAGAGGAGCTCCTGCTTACAGCTGGGGCTGATTCCAGGGAAAGGTTTTTTCACATGCAGACAAATTTTGTGCTATTTGTGCCCCTTTAAGGAAGGGAAATCCTGGGTTCTTTTCCAGCTCTGCCACTGGAGCACTTAGTGGTGCTGGACAAATTATTCACCTTTTAATACCTCAGCTGCTTCACGTCACCAGGGCAGAATATTATTCCAGTGAAGTGAGAATAGGAAGTTCTCCTGGATATTGATGCTGCACTGCGCTGGTAGCAAGCTCCATCCCAGCCCAGTGCAGATCCTTACCCGCTGCCCTTCCCTCCTGAGTCTGAACTGGAAGATGCTGGGGGAAGACCTGGCTGAAAGACAGGAGATAACCTCTGTCCATGGCAAGGTCAGGTGGCTGTGTGTGGCTCAACTAAAATGCTAGCCCCAGCTCTGTCAGCTGGGGCCGTAGGCCACGTGAAACTTCTGATAAAGCCCATCCACCCAAAACAAGTCCCTTGCCCTAGTCTCCTCAAAAGCACAGGCAGGGCTGGCAGGGCAGCAAGCCTTGTTTTGGATCGGACCAGCTCAGCTTCAGAGGATAGCCAGCACAGGAGGGTGAGCCAGAAAGGCCAAGGCTGAAGACAGCAGCTTCCCTGGTTTGCAAACAAATTAGTTCCAGTCCCCGTGCAATGAAGGCCTCCTGGCAGAGCTGTGCCAGGGAACCAGAACTGGCTCTGAGCACTCTGCAGGAGCACAGCTCCAGCAACTACAAGTGTTCAACTCTCCCCTCCCATGCACAGGTTTTACCTCGGAGTGACACCACTGACAGTAATGGCACCGGGCCCTGCTTGACAGGAGGGTGACGGAGGTTTCTACAGAGACTCCTTGGCCCTGTTGGAAGATCATATGTGCTGCTGAGAGCAGAAGCACTGTAGGCACTTACAGCTTCCATTCATAGGTGTGAGCTGGGGGGTTGGCATCAGATTTGCATATCAGCTTCACATCCTTCCGGTTGAGAAACCAGTTGCCATCAAAGCCCTCAATAGTGACTTCTGGCTCATCTGCAGGGGGATGAAAAAGACAGAAAAGCAGGATGGAAAAGGAGAGGAAAGAGTTATGGAAAAGGAAGGGAGAGAAAACAAAATAGGAAGAGATGAGGGGTGGGAGAAGGAGAGAGATTGCAATGTGGGAAAGACGGTGGGACAAGGAATGTGAGAGAGGGTGAATGAAGGAGAGAGAGAAAGGGAGAAGCAAAGGGACATGGCAGAGGCAGAGAGAGAAAGAAGGTGTGAAAAAGAGAAAGCATATGATTATTCCTAGGGATCACTTCAGTTTTCACTCTCCAGAAAAAGAGAGCAGCCCCCGACTTCAGCCCCTCCACCAGACCAACAGAAAAATCCTCTTTTGCCAGACTTTATCACCCACCCCAGGGACTGACCACGGAGCATTGCTCTCCAGCCCCGCCCATGCTCACTTACACTGCACGTTGAGGGTCATGCTGTCGGTGAAGCGGTCCAGCTGGTAATTGACCACACACATGAGCTGCTGCCGGTGGGCCTCCCGGCTCGGCACCAGCCGGTACCGGCTGATCACTGTGATGGTGCCATTGCTATTCCGGATCTCCTGAAACTCCGCTTCCCCTTTGAGCTTGGTGTCCCATGTGACAGTGCTGGGGGGCTTCCCATTAGAGGAGGTGCAGGTAGCCACCAAGATCTTTTCTGTCCTGCCAGACTTAGCAATAAGTGGCCGCTTGGTGCCCTCCATCCAATTTGTGGGCTTGGCTGCAAGGAATTGCAAAAAGGAGGAGGAGGAGAAGAAAAGGGTACAAAGGAATGGTTAGAAAAGCAATGCTACCCTCTCTATTACAACCCAAGAGACATCTAGCACCACTGAGCCTGTGAATCCGGAGCTGCTGCAAATTGCCAGCAACCTGCTCTGGAGAGAGTGGTGTAGGTGCCCTAGATGCACAGACACAGGATGGAAAGGCAATCCTTTCCTGCCATAGGTTTTCAGCCCTGCGTTAGAATGAGAAACCGAAATTGGAGGGCAAGTTAATCATGTAGACCTTGGGTGGGGTCTATTCACTCACAACCCTAAGCTCCATGGACAAGCTCTACTTGTGCTTAGGATCTCTCTGTTGTCTTTTCTCTCTGTTCACTTGACAGCCACCAGCTCATTAAAACTCACCACTCCCTTAGGGAACAGGTCACTGTTATTGCACCTGCATTAAGAGATAGGGGAACTGAGGCCTGGAAAGAGGAAGAGGCGTTCCTGTGATAGCTCAGTGAACCACCTACGCTGGGTTCCCTGCTCTTCGCCTCATTACAGTCAACTTGAAAGATCATCATAGGTAAAATTTACACCCAAGATTCACCTTTGCCCTGAGCTCCCGGGACATGAGTCTCAGGTTCCTCCAGATCTGTTTAACTGGAGGCAATGGTTCACACTACAAAGCTTGTCCAATATCTTACCCAGCACAGTGAGGTTCAGCTGACTTTCCCGGTTGCCAGTTGGGAAGGTAGCAAACTCACAGATGTAAACTCCCTCATCCTCCAGCTCTAGCCGAGAGAGCTGAATGGTGCCATCTGTGAAGGAAGGATTCCGGAAAGTCACCCGCTCTTTGTAGGGAGAGAGGATGGAGACCCCCATGGCAGGGTTGTAGATGGCCACATTCTGCTTTGAGCCGTTGGTGGCTTTCTGCCAAGTGACCTGCGTGATCTTCACATTGGGGAGCGGATTGGTGAAGCTGCAGTGCAGGACCACGTCTGTCCCGATAAACCCCGAGACTGTGTCATTGACTAAGACAGTCTGAGCTTGCAGCCCTGCAATAAAATGGAAAGACATGAATATACATGCACTTCTCAGAGAAAGAGAAAAAGAATGGCTCTTGGACATCCCCTGAACTCCTTTATTTATTCCATTTGCTGCTTCTTCGCATGGCTGATACAAGAACAGTCTATGGCGACAGGCACTCAGTACCTTCTGCAACTACCTGCATCCGCCCGCAGCTCCTGCAGCTTCATTCCTGTTCAGAAACACCTTCCTTCCCACAACTGGTGTTCACACTTCACTACAACCAGCCCTAATGCTCTGCAGCCAGCCTAGGGCTCATGATCACCAAACGGCACAAGGTTGGATCAATAATACTTTCCTTCCTTTTGTCTTCAACTTCGGATGACAATAAATCAGTTATTGTAAATATATAGAGCATGCGTATCTGGAGGCATATGAAAGCACTGATATTTATCAGCATAGCATATCCTAACATATGCCAACGTACACTCAGACATCCATTTAATCCTATTGGAAATGCAACGGTAATTAAAGGAGCTGCAAAGACTCAGCCCTGATCTCAGAGTAGCAATAGTGCCCATATAAGAATAGATTTACTGCAGTGCTATACACCTTGCACGATCTACCTGCATGACCCAGATCATTTCTGTGGCCTTTTAACCCCAGAAGTGGCTGCATTTAGGAACCTTCCATCTTGATTCTGCAGAGTAAAGATGAAAGGTGCTCAGGAAAAGTGGTGGCTTGTGTTCCTGACTGCTGTTCTGTCTCAGCTGATTCCTCCCCTGACAGCTGGAGAAAAATGTCTCCCACCAGACTGACCCTGAAATTAATCTTTGGCTGCCACTATGTCTTTCCCTAATCTGTATGTTTAGAGATAATGCTCTGGTAATTATACAGGCAGTATTTATATGATAAATACAATAGAGAAGCAAGGTGGTAAGAACAAGAAAAGCGGGTTTTGCTCACTGCTTCTGGCAGAATCTGAAATTGGATGTATTCTGGGAGACCGAGAGTAAAGGAAAGAAGGGGGTAATAAAAAAAGGAAGATGTACAAAGAGTGAGGAACATGAAAGAGTAATGAAAGAGAGAGAGGCGGGGGGGGGGAATGCATAGCAAGAGAAACATGACAGCACCTTCTGAGGGGACAGAGCATTTCTGAAATGTTACCCCTACCCTGTTCTTCCAGGGGACAAACGGGCTCCCCGTGGCAAGGCCAAAATGAACTCCTCAGTCTTAGCCCCCACAGACCCCTGGCAGATGTGCCCTGTGACTTCTACACGTGAACCTGAGCACGAGTCTCCGTCCTGCCATTTCACACACACACAAGTGCAGGCATACAAAAGTCTTCTCACCCACAGACACCACTGTTACCGTTCTCTCGGCACGTTCCCATGTTGCCCCCTCGCTCCATGCCTGCTCTACTCAGCCTGATCTCAGTCCCCACATCTCATCTAAGCCTCTTCTTTCTCCTCTTCTCCTTCCCTCCGCGCCAAACCTGTGACCCTGAGGACAAGCCTTAACAACCCAGCCCGGCCATGAGACGCCATCAGCTGACCACAGTCATCAGCAGTTAAGACCGAAACTCAGCCTCTAGAGCTTTGTGTGAACTTGTCCCCTTCCCTGAGTCAAGTGCTGGTTTGCCCCACACCCTAGCATTGCGGCTGGGTGCTGAGGAATGTTTTTCAGTGCTGCTTACGGCCACAGCAAAGCACTGGTGCCCTCATGTGCCTGCATGCATGAAGCCATGAAGTCCTTAGAGGCTCTCAGCTGAGCTGGCAGGGTTGCATGTTCCCCCTCCCAGTGTAGCCAGGGCCATTTTTGCCATGCAAGTCCCTGCAGAAACCAGAGGGAAGGGATGTTCCTGCTCTGATAAAGTCACAGCTGGACCATGTTCTCCATGCCAACCAGAGGCACTGGCCTATTGGAGGATGTCCAGGCAGTAGGTACAGTGCCCTGCGGGGACCCCTGGCCCACAACGGCCTTCCTGATGAAATGAGGACACCGGGAGCAGAGCAGGGCTAGGTTAGATAATGCTATGCTGGGATTTGAGGAAAGAACGGGTGGATGGGGAGGGGGGAGATGTCTCCAACACGCTTTGCAGCATATGCTGCTCCTTCTACCCTGGAGGTGAGAGCCTCTTGCAGAATTGCCCAGACCTGTGGAGGTGAGCAACAGCTTTGCCAAGCCGTCTGGCTCTGAAGTCTTTAGAGCCTCGCAAAGCATGTGGGAGCTTGCCGGAGAGCAAAAGCAATCACGTAGCAAAGGCCCTGGGAACAACCTGCCGCCCATCTCACGGCTGCCTGGCTGTAGGTGTGCTCAGCACTCCCTCTTTCTCCCAAGGCTGGAGGAGAGCGGATTCATCAGCACCGGTCCCCACCTCTTTCATGAAGGGCCCATGCCCCCGAGCAGAGCCTGCCCGGGGCTGGGGCGATGGCACAGCTGGCTCCGCTCCCACACAAGCTCCCTGACCCCCCACAGGCCTCAGCGGTTCCCTTTGAACCAGGCTTTCGACATCCCAGTAAAAGAGGCCCCGTTCACGACAGCAGGAAGTCATGGCCCAGCACCTCCTCGCAGTGCCAGGAAAGCGAGAGATGAGCCGAACCCCAGAGAGGAGAGGATGGAAAGTCACCGGCTTCTCCTCGGAGTTGCCCTTGCAGGGCAGTGGGAGGACAGCCCAGACAAGCACTGCACGCAGAAGGCTATGCCAGTCTGAAAGCCACCACTGCCCAAGGATGGGCACCTAAGATGTGCCCCTTAAATAAAGATATTGTCAGTCAACCTGGCAGAGAATATCACACAATATATATCACAAGAGAGAGACCAATCCCATCCCTCACTTCATCATTACTATGCCCTTTCTTTACGCTATGATTTCCCTGCAAATTAATGAATGACCCTTTTAAAAATCAAGTGTTTTTTCTTGACCTTGAGTGGTAGTGACAATTCCCAGCTCTACACTCCCCCTTCTACTGTACCCCTGCCATGGGATCCATGCATCAGTGCAGACTGTACTTGGACACAAATTGGAGAAAAAGCGGACTTTGGTGCTGACGAACCTGACCCTGAACCAGACCCCAGAACGGCCCTGCAGAACCCTCCTCTGCCCAGGTGTAAAGAGTCAGAATTTTGGCTAGGCAAAAAGCCGGTGCCAGTTGAGGACTGCCTGCCAACAACAAAATGCTGCCAAAGCTGGGATTCAGGCCCCTACATGTAGCAGCTTTAACAAAAACACATTCCAAACTTTCTAGAGGCTTCAGGGGAAAAGAGAAAAAAAAAACAGCAGAAGAAATAACAAAACAAAACAAACAAAAAATACCCCAAAAAACCCCAAACACTCTGCGGAAATAGTGTTTCCTTTCCAGGTGACTGAATAACTCATGGCTCTTTTGCAAGACAGGGTGAACTCTTTATGTTCTGCTTCTCCAAGCCTCTCATCAGGGAAATAACGCACACATTGCTCTGCTCCACACCACGGCAATAACACCCACACCTCAACAGCAATGATGAGGAAGGGGAACAGATGGAGTAAAGGGCTTTTGCAAGTTGCTGGATCAGCTTCCCGTGCTCCCCGTCCTAAATCAGAAGCCAGAGGGCAAACTAGCTGCCATCATGCTCTGGGGAGCGTTTGTTTGCAAGGTGACTGAGCTGGGATGGTGGGTTTTCCCTCGCCCTGTTACACACTTAATAATTCATCAGGGCAAATGCATAGATAATTGATGGCAATGAGCATGCAAGGCCGGGAGAGGAGGAGAAAATAAAATCACTGATCAGCCTCTGGAGAGGCTTGAACATATTAAGCGGGATGTGTGTGTGCACGTGCAGTGCTGGGGTTCGCCTTGCTGCTTCTTTGCTGGATGATGTGTGTGGTCGGTATGGCAGAGAAAAGGCTTGGGACACACCCTGCCATTCGCAGCTCCTGTGCCAGATCTCCCAGTGCCCACCAATCCACTCTGACACCTCCCAGGGGGCAGCCAGCACACGAGGAAGGATTAGCTGTATAGGCTGAAGCTTGCTGAGCTGCGTTTCACTCACTAGTTTTTTTGGTGTTATTTTTTGTTAAGGACCAAAAGCAGTAAAAAAGGGCCAGCTGAGTGCCAAAGAGATGTTGGTGCCAAGCCCTCATTAGTGGAGACCTCTGAGATCCTACTCCTCCACCTTGGCCTCTGAAGTGGTTTGTGTTGATGCCTTTCCCCATGATCCCAAACCCAGATATTTACTAGGTCATCTGCTAGGTGCCCTTGGGGGCACTGTGCAGAACTCATGGTGAGGGAGCAGAAGAGGTGGCAGCTGGTGGCTCTTGAACCTGAAAACCCTTTCTCCTAAAAGCCCGGGAGGTGCTGTTACATTGGGGCTCCCACACTTGCAAATCTGGTTCTTGCTCCCCCATATAGAAAGCTCTGGAAATGATCTCCAGGCACTAGTGAGCTCTGTCACAACAGTGAGCCTCCAATCAATGCCTCTTTGTTAAGAACCATGTGAATTCCAAGCAGCTTTGCACAACCTTGCCTCTGATGAGCCTCTCACCAATTTCTCTCCCTCCTGTTCCCTGATAGTCATCTCACCCCAAGGGCATTGAAACAGCCCTTGGCAGAGGTGTGATGAGCCACCCTTTGGTGTGGCAATATCATGGCTAATGCAAATGTCAGAAGAATCAGTCCTAATAGTCTTTGCATCACTTAGAAGTAAACTGAAGGGTCACAGTAGCCAGAACTTACAAAAGGACAAAACAATGCATCATGCTTCAACCTACAAAAGACCCTACACAAAGCACCCGATTTTGAGACAGCCCCTTGCACTGCACCTTGACTATGGGCAATGATGTCCTGTACATGGTCCCATAGGCCTCACAGACACTGCAAACAGATCTCCAAGAACTTTCCATAAGGGGAAAAATCAGATGGAGCAGGAGCTCAAAACTTTCCAGCTGGTGGCACTCAGAAATTTTTCTCCTGGTATTTCTGAATTCATCTTTCAAGTCTTCCCTATTTTTAAGTGGAAATCAAGGTCTGAAGTGCAACCCTTGTGGGGCAGAACACAACCAGCCTCCAACAGCCCAAAGGAATGGCACAGGTGTGTTAGGCAGGGTGGGAAATGGGAAAGAAGATCCTAAATCCTAGCAGGGGAATTTCAGGTGGCAAGAAGCAAAGGTTTGAGCTGGCGCTTGGCAAAGATGTTGGGGTTAATACCTTTCCTCTTGCCAGAGAGACTTCGTATTGATTGCCAGGCATTCAAATCAGTACTCTGCTGCTCTTCCAAAAGAGCACAGTGCCTGCCTCACCCCGCTTAGTCAATGGGTTGCAGCAGTGAAGTGAATGACTGCAGCGAAGGAGCGGTCTCCAGTGACTCACCAACATGCACTTCCTGCAGCAGCAGACTTTCACTGGAGGTCTCTCTGTCATGCACTGATTCAGTTCTGCCCCACTTAAGTGTGGAGCTTGAACACCAAAGGGATTAGAAGAGGAAGACCTGAGTTTCCAACACAAAGGGAGGGGGCCT
This sequence comes from Balaeniceps rex, assembly GCA_013401315.1. Taxonomy (NCBI): domain Eukaryota; kingdom Metazoa; phylum Chordata; class Aves; order Pelecaniformes; family Balaenicipitidae; genus Balaeniceps; species Balaeniceps rex. The sequence goes on along the minus strand of VYZW01040881.1, from coordinate 392,315 downwards.
TAGAGAGAAGATGAGAGAGTAAGAGATGTGGCAAGATTATAGCTCCAGGTGACATGGCTGCACATGAAAGTGAAAGGCCTGAGATAACATTGTGATCGGGTGGGTGCACGCCAAGAGAAACTGCAAGCCCAAGCATCCCTTCCCCCAGCTGAGAGCTGGGAGCTTTATGGGAGCTGATGGGAGATGGCAGCGAGTACAATGGCCCATCTGGCTCTCATCCAAATCCCTCTCAAAAAAAGAAGGAACGGGTTTGGCTTTGGCTTGCAAATGGGAAACATGGGGCCTTTTACTCTAGGTCACTGGTTCATATCCAGAACTGGCACACAGTAGCAACAGCAGAGATGTTACTATCTGAGGATCGGTCAATGGCTTGTATTGAGTGAGGTCTCTAGCCAGTGGAGATGCCTTTGGGATAAAGCAGGGTTGCCTTCTCCTGCCTATGCAGTATTTCTTCTTTGGATAAATAGAGCACAAAGCAGCCTCAGGATCCACTTGAATGAAAGATCTTTCCCAAAGGGCCTGATCCATTGATGCTCTACTTGTTCTCTGTTAAGCTTTGGGAAGCGTATTCATTGAGCCACCACTAGGATTCACACAAAGGCCCTAAACAAGACCAAGGCCATGTTTGTCCTAGGTGTTCTTCATAGAAATAGATGAAAGAAAAGCAGACGTCAGGGTGATACCGGCCACAGATCAAACAGACAGCAAAAAGCAGAGATGAACACCAGACTAGACCACTCGTTCTTGCTGTCTGTGCTTCAACCTTGCAAACAGCCTCAGTTGCAGCCAGCCTTCTAGTTCTCTAGGAAAAGGGCTGCAAACCAAAGGAGTGGGAAGGGAACAACCATGCCTGCCTTTGCTCCCGGCTTTCACTCTTTGCTGTACCTTTCCTGGCTTTCACACAGCTGCTTTGCTTTACCCCCCAAGTCAAGGGGAGGGGAACATGCCTCATGGCAAAAGCAGGAAGGCTGGCAGAGCAGGGCTCCTGCTGAAAGAGCTGACACAGCAGTGGGAAAGGCCTTCCTGCAATAAAGCTATGAAACCCCATGCTCAGCAACAAAGCACAAAGGCTCCTCAGTCACCGCCCCGCAAGCACGTCAGCTAATCCTTTGGCAAGAGTTGCCAGTTCCCACACACCTGAGCAGCGAACCAGACTGCCCCTTGCCTCTACCTGACGTGCACCGGTGCTCAGTACTTGGCCCACTTTCCCGTCCACGCAGCCTCTCCCTCCAGGCCTTTTGGACTGGACTTTGCTCCAGCTCCTTCCTCAGCGATTTTCCCACTGTGCGCTCTTACTCGTATCTGTCCGGTGCCTGGGTTCAGGAGACTCTCATCTCCTTTCCCCTGTGGCCTTGTGCAACTTATTACAGCTAAGTCACATCTCCCTTTTGCCCCCGCTACCTGTCTCCATAAGCCGGGACGGGATTGCCTCACAACCTGGTCTTTGACTTGCCCTCCCTCCATTTTAGCCTTACAAATTTTCCCACCCCCCTTTTGTCTCTCCAACATCATCACCACACCCCAGGCCACTCACTTGCCTTTTCTCATCCCTAGCCACTCCAGAGCAACTGCTCTGGAGGGGCTCCAGTGAATATGTCCAGGATCATAATCCTGCACTAGGAAAAGCAGGCAGCTGGCCAGGCAAAGACAAGCGTGGACAAAGAACAAAAAAATCAAAGACCCTTCTCTCAAGAGGCATTTCACTGCCTGCCAGCAAGGAAAAAGCCAGGGTCTTCTTGCTTACCAACTCTGACCTGTAAGCAAGAGGGAAGACTGAGAAAGGGGACCACATTCAGAGCCAATGCTTATTTGGTGGTTGGGTGGGGAAGCGAGGGCAGAAAAGAACAGTACAGCTGGAAAATCAAGTGTGGAGGCGGGGAAAGAAGCTGAAGCATTGAGCAGGGGGAAGCTAATTAAGCTGAGACTGTCCTGAGACCTTATCTTGATGGGCTGAGTCCCCAAATGTACAGGAGTATCTTCTCTGCCCTGCCTCTTTCTTGGACTTCCGCGTTGCCTTGGACGTTGTTCAAGGAGCCCTGGTCCTGGGCTAAATATTCTCACTATTAGAGCTCTCCAGGTGCTAAGGAGGAGGGATTTAACCAAGAGCTGTGAAGAGGGGATCAAGATAGTAACCCATAGAGAGTCTCATTTCCGAAATGAAGGAACTTGAGACTGAAGAGATTCAATAAAAACAAAAATAAACTTGACGGCACAGAAAAAGAGAACATCAGATCCTTCCTTCCCTCCCTGGGAACGCGACAAAGCCGAAACTCTGCTGACTCAGGCGTGACTTCAGCGCCAGGGTTAATAGCTGGCAGCCCTAGTTTGCCTGCCTCCACCAGCCTCACCGCCCCCTGATTCTCTCTGTCCTCACTCAAATCAAGCCTCTTATCAGAGGGGCAGATGCCAGGTCACGGGAAATTACCAAAGGATACAAACTCTCTGGTCTTCCGTCCAAGACATGGTGAAAAATGCCCCCCTGCCAAACCATGCTGGTATTGGCCAGGCCTGCAATTTTTGTGAAGATCAAAACTCCTACTTCCCTATAGTTTAAATGCACGCTAACCAGTCTCAGCTTTCTGACTGTGGTCTTGCTTTTCTCTTGTCTTTCCTCCCATTATCCTTTTAGTATATAACGTATTTCTGATATTTCACTAGCTCCTTAAGTTAAAGAGAAATGTTTTCTACTATTGCAAGTGGGAATGCCATGCTCTGTTCTACTATAATTTGTTCGAAGATAGAAACAACACATTTTTTTTGTGACCAGAAAAATGTGATATATGTTCTGGTGGCTCATGACCCATCAGAGCTGACAACTAGGAAAAATTTTTGCAAAAACACGTGAATGCAAACATGGCACCCAACAGATGCAATGGACAGACACCCTTCGCCAGCTGACTGCCTGTGATTTCTCTCATAATGTGTTTTATCTTGCCCTAGGGATACTTCTGCAGGAAAGTGGAAGAGACTCAGACCTCCCAGCTTCGTCTGGGTTGTTCAAGGATTCCTGCCCATGAACAATAGGCCGTAAAGAACAGTGTGTACATATAAACCAAAACTTGGTGCCCTGCCTGATTTCCAGCCCGCTGCTGCTCACCTTTCTTATCATCAAGCCCTGCGCAGGGAACTAATTTTAAAAATTTCACCTCCTCCTGGATTTATGATCTCCACAGCGCAGAGTGACAGACACTATGCTTCAGTCCTACCTGGGCCCCATCTGTAGGAATAAGTCTGCATATTTACAGAAAGCTTTGCATCTTCAAAAGGCTTTTCAAACACTAACTAATTAATCCTCCAACACCCTGAGAGGCAGGAAAGTATTATTACCCCTGCTTTCAGGGATGGGGAAATCAGAGGTGCTGAATGACAAAGAGATGTGCCCAAGGCCACCCAGGCAATCACTGGCAATCTCACTTGAATGGCTTGGTTTAGATGTGGGTATCTGCATATTACGGTGACAATTCTCACCTAAGGAAGCAGGTATGGAGGTATTTGCGGTGAGGCCTCACAGCCCCACCCACCACTCATGCAAATGGAAAAGGTCACCTTCATTTTTATGGCTGAGGAAACCAAGGCACAGGGAGATGAAGTGGAAAACCTATTCTACTGGCAGAGCCTGGAAGCAAACCTAAGCATTATCCACGTCAACAGCTAGACTACAGGTTCCCAAAACGTGGCTCACGCTTTTCTCAACAACGAGCAAACTGGCTGCGACGAAATCTACGGCATTTTGCATTAAGAACATGCCAGAAATGATGAGAGACACTGAGGCTGACGGTGAGTGTCCCATTCAACCTCTGAACAAAGCCAGCTCCACAGTCCCAGTCCCCACTGCCCCGAGGAGCTGACATGCACTCCAGGTTTGCCTCATCTCTCTCGCTTGCCAGATCGGTGGCTGCTGTGATCCTTCTAGCCCAGGTTTAGATCTGGCATGGCCCGCTATGGCTCAGCAGGAATGCCACCTCAGCGAGGAGAAAGATCTGAACAGGGCAGAGCTGGGTGCATGGGAGTCCCTTTGACTCCAGGCCTCACAGCAGCTGGTGGGATTGAGCAGAGGGCGGCTGGCTGAGAGATCTGCTCCATGCTGGATAGAGATGCAGCTCTCATATCTATTGAGGTCACAGCCCCCACCCAGGCTGTCTCAGGAATGACTGCTGAGCTTCAGAGCGGCTGCACAGGTAGGGGCTTAGAGGAAGCCTACTGAGCTTGTAAGACTCAGGACTGTAAACAAGTGACAAGACCACCCATTAAAGGCAGCCTGTGCTGGCCCCAATCATGAGCATCTGAAGGGGGGGAGGAAGGCAATGCGTGAGGGTCAGAGCCTGGCGGGGAGGCCTCCCACGGGGGGTCATGCTCCCTGCCTCGTCCTGCCTGGTACGCAGCTCTGGGATGCATGCTTTGCTTTCCTGGGGGTGGCAAGGGAGACCAGCACGGTTATATCCACTCTTACCTACCCAGGAAGGTGAGGGCAGTCGGCAAGGGCTCGCTGCACTGCAAGGACAGACAGCACTTGGCCCAGAGCAGAGGGCACGTCAGGAGGAGCAGGAGTTCAAAGGGGCTTCTGCAGAAAGAAGGTGATTTGTCCTGCAGAGAGGAGTTTACAAAACAGGGACCACATCGCCTTTGCCTTTGGACACCTCTCAATGGGAGCGAGGCTCGCTCCTTCTGGTGGGGCAAACAGGTAACTAGGGACTTAGACTTAGGAGCTGCATATACTTAGTGATTGTAGCACAACGGGGGAGGCAAGCAAACTTCCAGGAAGAGAAACTAAGGGCTTCTCCATGCCTTATTATCCCCTCCTCAGACAAGGCGGCTTTGTGCTTCCAGGTAGCCCCAGGGGGGAGCTGGGTTTTCTATAACACTCAGGGGAATTTGATGACAAATGTCACTCAGGCGGTGGAATGACATGCTGTGCTGAGCGACTCATCGGGCCTCTTATGCCCAGGTACAAAGATGTCCCTTCACACACATCCTGGGAGGCATTTCAGCTACGCATCACCCAGAGTCTGATGGATGCATCAGTAAGCATCTACACTGGGTTGCTGCTGTTTGGGCTGGTTTTTGGGGCCTCTCTCAGCATGTTTCACGTTTTTCCCCAATCTGGGGGTGCCTGAGCAGGAAGGCTGGGATACCAACAACCGTGACAGGAGCTGCGGGTAGCTAGAAGGACTGAATCCCTATGGCAGGCTTGAATCACATATTTGCTCTAAACCTAACTGTTCCCGAAGTCTAGATTCATGAGAGACAAGCCAGAACCAAAAAGCAATCAGTTCCCCATGAAGATCTATTAACAGGCAACAGCATGGAGCAAGCCGAGAGTCAGCATCCCATTTCCAGCCTCATGCTGGAGAAACTAGGCCCAGAGACTGAGGGTTAAATAGCTCAGTTTGCCTAATTGACATATTTCGTTGACTTTCATAGTTATTTTGCTGACTTTTGTTGAAACTGCATCAGCACTAAGCTCCCTTTTTCCTTCCTACGTAGCAGTAAGTCGTGTTCGAAAGGCTGCCTATGTGGACAGGAACAGCAGGCTGCTCCGCGGGGCAGACGTATTTCCCTCTGTGCCACTGGGGAGACTTCCAGTGAGTCATCCTGGTCGTCAAAGACCGGGAGGTCACCTGCTCTCTGGGGACTTCTGTGTGCTTCGTCCTAGCTGAAACCAGGGACTGACGAAGTTGCCACAAAAATGGAAAGCATGTGAAAAAAACCCTAGAGCTAGTGGAAAATTTTCCAACACGGCATGTTTTTCTGATGGAAAGTACCATTTAGTCCAAGCCAAAACTATCCACTGGAACGTGCTGATTTTGACAAAATTCAATTAAAAAAAATAAAAAGCCCTTTGATAAGGTTGAAATGTGCTAACCTTAGAACAGACTGTTTCCTTTTCTGTGGTTTTAGCTTTTCCCATTTTAAAAAAAGGGTCTTCTCATTTTAAGACTTACTACATTTATCGTAGAACAACTTCTCCTTTTGGACTCTCATTTCTTTTAAGTGGTATACGGTAAAACACTGACCAAACTGCAACCAGAATGAAATGCTTTGGTTGTAATGCAATGGGAAATTTTGGATTAAGTCAGACTAAAGTTTTCTTTTGAAATTTCATTTCTGTGGAAATGTTCAAATGCCGGTTTATTTCAAAGCAGAAGGAAAACTCATTCGGGAATGCCCAACATCCCCACTTGCAAGCCCATTCTGTGTTTTAGTCGTCTCCACAGCTGACCTTTCCAACAGCTCTCACACCCAAAGAGAAAAGCACCTCCCGCCTGCCTGCAAATCTCCCCACTGTCATTTTCCACAGCCCACTCTGAGCTCCAGTCCATCTTGATTCATTCTGTAAGAGTCTCATCCCACCCCCTGCCTGGGTTAGGAGTTCTCTGGGGCCTTGGGCCAACCTGCACAGCCATGTGATGGAGCCCGGGATGGGACCGCTTCAGCGCCTGTCCCTTTGGACTCCATGTCTCTTCCTCCTTCCCGACAGACAGATTTGCTCCCACCCTCCACCTGCCTGGTGTGCCCACCTCCTCCTCTGTCTGCTGTTTGTGTCTTCCCACTTGCTCACAAATACATGGGAGGCTATTTAAGAGAACTCGTGTTCTTTTCAGATTGGGGGGGAAAAAAGGAGAGATAACACAAACCAGACTATTACATTTTTTAGCAGACATGACAATATGGACACAGTTCCTGCAGAACATTGTACATTTTTAGACAAACTTTACCCAAAAATGTCAGCCAGCTCCCCTGGTGGGAGGAAAAATGAAGAGAAGAAAGGGTCCTTCAGGTTTCCAGCAGAACTTTTACATTTTCCCCTTGGAAAGCTGCAAACAACTGGGCAAGATCTCTCAGCACCTGGCTGCATAGTCTGGAGGCCGAGTGCTTGGCCATGGCACACAGCAGCTGCTCTCCGACACGCTGCAGAGCGCCTCTCGCTCGCCAAGCGCCAGCTCCGGCACAGCGGTGCCGCAGCGTCAGCCAGCACCCCAGCGCCCCGACCTTCCTCGCGACAGTGCCCCAGCACTTCACACAGCGGCAGGCCTCGTCCGCCGCCTCCCCTGCGGGCTGGAGCAAGGACGGACACTCCCCGATACCACAGCACGGCGCAGCCAGCGCGCCCACAGAAGCAGCCCCGTCCCCTGTCAGGGAAGCGCCCGAGCCTGGGGGAAATGGCTCTGGAGCCAAACAGGGAGACTTGTAGGTCAAATGTGATGGGCTTTCTTGACCTATCATGCCAGGTCCCGCAACAGCTGAGGACCATCACACAAGGGAGGGAGCAAGGGAAGGAGGAGCTGTGCAGAATGAATCCCTACGAGACAAGAACACCTCCCCTGGGGTCTCGATGCTCCACAGGACAGGACAAGCTTGGCCAGGGCTCTCCTTGGTCCTTCGCCACCTCTGGGTATGGCAGCTGGGCTCGAATTGCTCACAAGCTGCACAGCAGCTCCAGTGTCACTTGTTTGCCACCCCTGCTCCGGAGCAGCCATTGCTTGAGCTACCAGCTGTTAAGAAACATCTTTACTTGTTGCTTAGGTACCAAGGTGACAGATATAACACAGCTGGATGCTTGACTACCTAAGAAGATGGATGGAAGGATATAAATAGCTAACAGAAAGAGAAAAGAGGACAAAAAGTCCCATCTCCAATTTTGTAAAAAATGACCAGAATAGTAGTGGAGAAAGACTTCCAGAAATAACCAGATGGGTATGGAATGAATGCAAATGGGGGCAATAAAAAAAGAAAGAAAAAAGAAACCAGGGAAAAGAGATTAAAGGGAGCTTCTTAATTTGTCTGAACTGTAATTCTCCCATCATGGAAAAAGAGTTAACGTCATCTGGATACCACAAACTGTTACTGTCGGTAAGGTACCCAGATACTTCAGTGTGGGGAGTAAGGGGGTAGGCAGTGGAAAAGAAAGATAAGTGTATAGATAAATGTCATTAACTCCTATTAGCGTGGGGGTTAGAGAGTTCAAAGGGTCAATCTTCAGTTAAGGGTAGAGGTCTCAAGGGCTGTGTCTGGCAACAGAGGCTTCTCTGTAGAAACTCTGAGAGGAGGCAAAGGTGGGCAGAAAGAAACACCAGCTTTAAGGCATGTTGTCATCTTGTGTGAACACAGCGCAGAGCAGGACATATCCTCCTGGCACAGCACAGAATCATGCAGAAATAGATTAAGTTGCGCATTAAAAGTAAGCTCAGGCACTGGAAAATGGTATAGCCACTCTGGTAAAGGACTCTACTTGTGCTAAGCAGCCTGGTCGATCCAAGCAAGGGGAATACTGCTGCAAGGCACAGACCGGTGCCGTGCCTTGCCAGTATACCTGCAAGTTGGATGAAATGAAAGAATCTTTCATTAAACCAAAAGCTAAGTTTCTTCCTCGTTCTGGAAAGGCACCAGACTTGAGAATGTCCTGTTTCTGATGCTGTCAGCACCAAATCTGTGACAGTCATAGGGAACAGGTCTTTGGACTTGAACCCTCAACAGACCAATAGTGTGCCAAGCAGATCAGTCCACACTGGAATCAAGAACGCAAAGGTGATGGGTTCTACATCCGAAGTCACCCTGTGCCCAGACCAGCAAAACACGTGGGCAGTGAGACGGAGAAAACAGAGCACAAGAGGATAAGAATGATGTGCCCCAAAGGGAAATGAAGAGACTTCATTTAGGGGAGAGACACACCTTCTTCAGGAAAGATCCCATCAGAAAGAAATAACACCCCTGAAATGGAAAACAGCTACCTCTTTGCAGAACTGAAGGCAACCTGAAAGAACAGCCCAATCTTATCCCCAAGGCTATTTTCAACCCTGTGGGCTATACAAGCTGAACGAGCACTGAGGAAAGGACTGGGATTTTTTGCTGCGGATCTCCTCAAGCAAAGGACTTGGACAGGGAAGCAACAGGAAGCCCAAGAGGAAGAGGAAGTTTACAGTTGTCCTCAGAAAAGTGAATGTGGCCTTTTCTCTCAGAGCTTCCATATCCCTTAGGAAAGCATAACAGCTTATATGCAAGTCTGCACAGGACCCTTTGGGAGTCTGAACCTCAGGCCTGACAACTCACTGGCATAGTGTGAATCTGAAGTAATTGCATTGTTTGCTCTGGGAATACTCCAGATACACTTGGCATAACTGAGAAACAGACTCCAAATTCTCCCATTGTAGGATCTACAAATGCTCTGCTCTTTCACATCCTTAGGATCTGTTTTTATTCTTCTCTCATGCCCTCTTTCTTTCTGTTGCCTTGATCCCAGAAAAAGAAAGGTATCCGAGTTTCTGCCTTCACTCTCTCACTGTGTAATGAAATCCTTGTATCCTCCAACCATGCCTTGCAGTTAAGGGGTTCTCTGGAGCAGACAATGAGGTAAGGGTCCCTTGGGCATAAAGACAAGTTATCTGCAGGCAGCTGTTTGGGCTGCAGGGTTAATCCATTTTAATTACCTGGAAGCAGAGCACCAGCCAAAGAATGGTCAATGTGTAAAGCAAGCCCTGCTGTCCCAGTGGGGCTGGGATGTCTCAGGAAGGCCGCCTGCTGATCTTCTGCTAGATTAAATTCTTCTGCAAGAGCTGGCCTACAGTTTTATGGCAATGGGGATAACTTCTTTCCTGCACCCTAGAGTCCATTGTTTGGTTTGGGGCAATGCCCGTGATCCCAGAGCAGTGCAACTGCAAACCTCCCATCTGGATTACAACACCCCCTGCAAAATCCCAGCAACCCTGACTAGCAGGGTTTGAAGTTGTTGCTTTTCCATTCCTATCGCTGCAGAGAGGCAGATCCCTCTTTCTCAGAGCCCTTGAGCTTCAGGAGATCAGTACGTCTTCCAGGACGTGTCATCCCCAGAAACAGCCACTGCTGGGCCAGAGCCAACAGACTTGGGGTTTAGCACAGTAACCCCACAAAACTGATACACAGCTTGTTAAGAGAGTGGGATTTTTTTCTTTCCAAAGTAAGGACAAATTAATCAGAAAAAAAGAAAAAAAAAAAAAGCCGCATCCTGAACTTCCCAACCTGTTTTCTGTTTGTTGTTTTCTTGAAGTTCAAAGGATTCTGATCACCTTTATACCTCCTGGCTGCCTCTGCAGTCTCAGTTCAGGTTGGCAGCCGCTGTGGAAGTTTTTTAACAGCTGTTCTCATATACACTGCACTCAAGTAAACTGGTGCCAGGCCAAACACCCTCACCATGGCGCAGCCTAGGACTAAACGGGAACATGGGACTGAGCTGTGCAAGGGGACTCGCTCCGTCATCATCCTATCTCACCCACTCAGCAGGTTGCTTGCAGCTCTGGGCTCCATCTGCCTATCTGAGCCTGTCTGTCCCCAACCTACCTAGCCCTACCCAACTCCCAGTAGCTCCCCATGGCTTCTGGTCCTCTCATATCCCTGCCATCTTCCTCACATGCCTGCAGCATACCCATGTGAAAGAAAATGGTGTTTGGGTGTGTTTGTATGTGGGCAGAGGGAAGGGAAGAACAGATCTTTCCCAAGAGACTAAGATGGGAACCAATGCTGAGCAGGAGCTCTTCCCAATGCAGGGATGGCCATTTGCCTGACAGCTGGGTCACCCTGGCCCTGTGCGGTCACCTGAGGCTATGGCAGTGTTCGCCATCAGGAGCTCAAATAGCCCGTACATGGCATATTGCTTGGCAAGCTGTGCTGTGCCTCCATCGAAACTCCTGCAAAGCCTAACTCCCCTCTCTGCTTTTCCCCTGCCTCCTTCCCAAGCACTCTGCAGGGCAGTTCAAGCCTTGCCGATCCAGGGAATCCAGTGATGTTCCGCAGGGTAAACCTATCCCCTCCTGGCTGGCAATGGCTCTGCTGCATAGACCCCACATGGAGCTGCTCTGCAGAGGAGCGTGCTTTCTTGGCTCCTGCCTCCTTCCCTTCTCCCTCCATGTTTGCAGGTACTAGTAAAGTCACAGCTTGGTCCCACGGGACTCGGGGTCTCCAGTATGCTCCCGCTTCCCTTGCCCTGCCATGTGGGCAGCCACACCCTGACCTCTTCGAGCTCTGACTTGCTTTTCCAAATTCGACTGGTTACGGGTAGGACATGCCGGGGCCTGCCGCCTCCTCCCCGTCCCTTTGAACACAGACACGTAGGCAGCAAAGCACGCTGAATGCAGCTGCACACTGCAGGATCCAGCCCTCAGACTTTTGTGTGGAAAAACCACAAATCCATGAGTCACCTGGATTCAGCAGAGACAGGGCCGGCAAATGTTGCTGTTCTCTTTCCTTTCTCAGTGGGACAGACGTGCTCCCAAGACACCATGCCTCCCTCCTCCCGCCCCAATAACTGGCATAAGCTCCTGGAGGGGACAGAGTTCTGCCCGCTAGGCTGTGCCGGGCTTTGGGAGCAGGATCTCGGACCCAGAGCTGTGGACGGGCGAAGGGGAGTCCTTCGTGCAACCTGGTATCTCTGCTGTGAGAAAGGGGAAGGAGAGAAACCACAGGGTGCCACAGCAAATAACTAGAGCAGACCGCTCCCTGCAGAGCAACCCGCAAGGCATGGCGGCCTGGTGTGCTTCAGCCTCGACTCTGCAGCAAAGGAGCCTGCCTTGGCTGAAGAATTCTCCATGCTCAGCACTGACCCTCTCCCTTTTCCCCTTTCTCAGAGACCCCCTCTCCCCCTCATCTCCATCAAGTAGGGCTTCCCATGCATTCAAAGGTGGTATCTTCACAACACTTCACACACTGCTTCTCAACTTCCGCAGCCCAGCTAGAAATCCCCCAGAAAGGCCATTTTCTCAGCCAAAGAGACAACAGCGATCTAACATAACCAACCCAGCACAGTTAGCACACGGGCAACTAGCCTGCCCCCGCTGCTGCCTCTCTTCCCCCTCAGTGGAGCTGAGGCTAGCACGACACAGTGTGTAATTAGGTTAATGAGCTAAGCACGGATTTTAATTGGGATTCCCTGATTTACTGGTCTATCTCCTCCTTTTGTTTTACTGTTGGTGAAGGTTCCTAAAAGCTGCCCTTGCTAAAGGCTCTGATATCAGAAAGGTCTTACGGATCTTTAATTGTATTTAATCACCAAGGTAATTAATGATCCTTGAGCAAAATGGAGATTGCATCTAGAGTAGTTCCAGTCTTGCCCTTCAGCGTCTGTTGTGTCTGGACAGAGGCATCCTGCAGACACATAGGAAGGGGGTTGAAACAGAGAAAGACAAAAGGCTAGTAGGGAAAGGAGAGGGGTGGAAAGAGAAAGGGCGGGGGGGGGGCACCCCACATTTAAAATGGAGAAGGAGCTGAACAGAAGAGAGGGAAGTAGGGAAAGGGAAATAATGCTATTCCTTCTCATCATATGTGAGCACTGCCCTGTCTCACTGCTGATTCATGCGATGGAGGGCAACCAGGTCTCTCAGCCACATGTTCAAGGTGACCCATGATGCTCCTCTGCCTTTCCTGCAAGCTATCCACAAATGTCCAGCTGTCTATGAAATAGCTTGAAGTTGCACAGAGCTCTCAGCAGGTACAGCAACAAGGCAAGGGGGAGGCTGGCTTCCACCACTGGAGCCCGGACCCCAAAGGCAGAGATCCAGCTGTGTGTGGGCCCTGGGAGCTCAGAGGACGTTCCTGAGCTACTGGAGTGGTATGCCACTGGGGTGGCATTCCCTAAGGGAACAGGAGACTACAAGCCATTTAATTCCAGAGCTGGGAGCATTAGCTCATGGGGGATGGCTGGTCTTCCCTATGCCTCCAAACTGTACAGCCTCAACGGGCGCTCAGTGCTCAGACTCCAGCAAGTTTACTCCCGTAAGACAGAATCACCTGTTTCTGCTGTTCCCCTTTTTCCTTCTTTGCTTCCCTCTGGCACCATTTCACACCCCTTTTTGCAGGAAGACATTTCCAAAGTTCAGAACCCTGAGAAGGAACCAGGGAGAGGGGGAGCAATGGGCAGCAAGTTGCAACACATCCCCTCTCCTAGGCCACAACCGTGCAACTCCCATCCCAGCTGAGGCCTGCAGCCAACCTCTCCATTTCTCCCAGAGCACAAAGCAAGCCAGTCCAACCAGAAACTGGGCTGCCTGCTCTGACTTGCCCCAGAAATGCAGCTTTAGTTAGAAACATCAGTGGGAAAGCAGAAGGGCCATGGAATCAGTCCCCGTCACTTGGGACCTATCAGACAAGGGCCGTCATAAACACAGGGATGTGCAAAGCAGGGAGAGGTGTGTATGTTGGGAGGGGGGTCTGCGCTGGCTTGTTGAGGAATGTAATGCCCTAATGACAAGGGGTGGTTTAGTACAGAAAAACCATTGCCCTCCCCTTCTCCAGCCTCCGCAAGGGTGGGCAGGCTAAATGCAGCTGCTTGGGTGCGAGAATCAGGGACAGATGCAAATATTGCATATGAACCAGGGGAAGGACCAGTGGAGCTCGGGGGTGGGGTGATATTTGGGACTGCATGAATCCTCTGTAGAGGAAGAATCCAGCTGTCACAGCAGGATCCACCAAAAAGGTTTCCTCTCTCATTCCTATTCTGGTGGGCTCTCCATGGTTGAGCACAAGTGAAAGATCCTGGCGTGGTGCTAGAACGAGCCTGCTTTTATACTGTCACTGTAAATTAGCCCTAGCGTGGCTTCAGATGGGACCCAGATAAGCTCTGTGAGTTGTGACTTGCAGAGAGAAACTGTTGGGTTGGGCTTGCATCTCAAACTGGGCATAAACTGGGTTCACAGGCTTCCTCAAGCTTGGAGCAGCCTGAAGTAAGATTAAGGGTTGGGGGGGAGAGTTCCCCTCCAGATATTGAAAGCCCAGTTTTTCCTGGAAACCTTGGGCTCCATTGCCATGAGAAAGGGACTGCGCAGGGCCAGTCCTGACTGGGAATCTGCCCCTTCCCACTCTGGAACAAGCCTCCTCACCAGGCAGGTTTCAGCTTGTTTGGGCTGTCAGCTTGGCGGCTCTTGTTTCTAGTGGTTTTTTTCTCCTTTATTGCCTACCTATCTGCCCCAGGGCTTGAGAAAAGGCTGCCTCCTTCTTTATAGCATTAGCAAACATGCCAATTTTCCCCACTTGGAATATTTCATACACAGGCCCTTTTCTCCCACGCTCGCTCCCTACCCGCCTTCGCCATCCCACGTTCGGCTATGGCTACCGTGGCAGCTTGTCAGGCGTGCGTGTTCAGGTGCTGGCAGGCACGGGTGGGCAGGTAGTGTGCCTGTTCCCTCTGCTTTACCCCTCCAACCATAACACAACTGAGCAAACAGGAACACCAGATGTGAGATATGGGGAGAGGCAGGGCGCCAGGAGCTGCATAGGAAGGGGTGTCACCCAGAAACACAGGACAAGGAGCAAGCCAGCACAAATGCACAGAGAACAGGAGGGGAGGCAGTTACAGGCTGGCTTGTGTCTGTCCACAGCGGTGGGCCTTGAAAAGCATGGCACTGCAGTGGGGAGAAAGGACAGGGCTGGAAAACTGGGAAAGCAATCTGGCTACAGCAGCAGCATGACACTGGGGTCGGCCGTGCTCGCACAAAAACTCCCCTCCCTGCAGGCAGAGCAGGGTCTCGGTCTCCCTGTCAAGGCTGATCTCTACCGACCCTGATCCTGGGAATGGCTAAGCTGATTGCAGCAGCAATGAAGATCTGGATCTCCTCCCTCCCAACACGTAAGATCAGGCTGCCCGATTGTGTCATTCATTCCCCTGTAAACAAAGCTGCCAAAAGAGAAACCCAGCCGATAAATGAGAAACCCTCCTAGAGACACAGCTCAGCACGGAGCACCTGGGCAGAGCAGGAGAGCAGGGCCGGTGCTTCCTGGCCTGACCACATTTGTGCAAGAGCCGCCTTGAGCTGGAGTGCAGCAGGAGGCACAGCACCTTCATCTGTACCGACCGCCCTGGTGGCAAAGTCCCCAGGGTGCCTGGTGGGCCTCTCTTGCCCCACAGGACCCACACGCGGGTGCAGACCACATGCGGAGAGGGTCCTCTACACAGGAGGCACCCCTCAACCAAGCGAGGGTGTGATTTGGCAGATGTGGGAGGAGCTGGCCAACACTGTTATCATCACAGGCACGTTACAGTCACAGGTAGGCTTCCCCTTTCGCTCTGGGCACAATGCATTGTCCCCGCTGGCCATGTCCAGCTTGTCCCCTTGCACCCTCACAAACCAAGAGGTGCCCTCCCCAGGGGTGCTCCTCCGGCAGGTCCTAGGGTCCTGCTCCTGCAGCCTGCTCTGCCCTCCTGCGTCCCAGCCTGGCGAAGGAGGGAAGAGCGAGGCTGGAAGAGGCTTCTGCCATACCAACTGTGCATCAGCCTCTCTCTAGGGTGCCCTCCCACGAGAGCAGA
Organism: Balaeniceps rex; assembly: GCA_013401315.1. Lineage (NCBI taxonomy): Eukaryota > Metazoa > Chordata > Aves > Pelecaniformes > Balaenicipitidae > Balaeniceps > Balaeniceps rex. The sequence goes on along the minus strand of VYZW01040881.1, from coordinate 377,050 downwards.
TGGGGTGGTGTTCCTCCTGTCCCTCAAGGCAGGCCACCCGCGGGGCCCTTAGCCACAGCTCAGGAGGAGAACACAGACAGCATTTCAGCCCTTGTGCTCGAGGGCAGGAGCTGATCATGGCTTGCCACACCAGGGAGGAACTGCCCCTTCAAGGCATATTACTGTCCATTCTTTCCTACTGCTAATACCAACCACTTTCTCTCGGTGGACAGGCAGGACCTAGGTCCAAAGCTAATACCTGCAGAAGTGGGGCTCAAATCCTGCTGCGTGCTAGCAGCTGGGTTATTTTATGTCCCGTGAAGGAGAGACTTCAAAAAGCTCCTACAGCTCTCACCACCCTCACTGCTGTGCAGGGTGACTTGGTGAGCAACCCCCACTGACAACCATAGCTGTGATCACACACAGGCATTTAAAATTGTCTCATTGCCACCAGGCCACTGCCTCCTGCAAACACATGTAGGCAATGAAGGAGATGCTGGGTAATGTCAGCATCCGCGGAGCCAGGAGATCCTGAAACAAAAGGAGGAGGTGCTGGGCTCCTCTGTTTGCTGACTTCAACCTGTGTTGCAGCTCAGCTCTGATGTACCAAGAAGCAGAGCTCCAGCTCCCCTCCAGCTGTTTCTGGGCTGGCCTTCCAGAGGCAGGGTCTGGAACTTCAGCGCACGCTCAGCCAGGGCTGTATTGCACCAAGGAAAGCCCGTGGCTCTCTTTGTAGCTGTGGTGCCAGGGCCTGCTGGCAGCATCCGTACCTTCTCATGGGGGACGGCGTGCGGGGGAGGCAAGCTGTGCTGGAACTGCTTGCCTTGGGGTCCCTGCCAGCACGGTGATTTCCCTCTCGCATGTCAAGGGCAGCCAGCAAAGAGCTGGCTGCAAAGCTCCCCCTCCGTCTCTCAGCTCTGCCTTCCCAGGAGGAAGGGGAAGCAGCGCGGCAGGCTCAGAAACATGCACAAATGCACACAAATGCACCTGACTTACGCTTTCTCTCTCTTCCTTTTCTCCCACCCTCCACACTGTCTCTTGCTCTGCCCTTTCTGGCACCTCTGCACACAACAGCATTGTCCTTCTCCATCAGAAAGAGCGACCTGACAAACTTAGAGCAGCAAAACTCAGCAATGGCGTACAGGGAGCCGGGTGTGTGGGAAGGGGAGAGCTGAGGAGGCTCACTTGACCCCGTCTCACTGCAGAAACTTCTCCCTGCTGACCCCGCCTTGAAACATCTGCACTTAATAAACATGAATGCAAAGACATACAGCAACTGGAAGCACCACAACAGTAGTTTCTAGCCACAACTCAGCAAAGAGCCCACACTGTCCTTGTTTGCTACTGCCTGCCGAGGAAGGATCAGGCCCACAGGTCCTTGCAGTATGCAGAGAGCTTATTGGGAAACTGATCTCGATCCGCTGCCTTTGTTTTTTTCAGAGAGGTAGAAATAGAGCAAAAGATCTTGAGGGATGCAGAGAAGTCACTGACTGAATACACAGCCTAAGAAACCTCACCAAGACATTGTGAAACCTTTGAACCGTTGTTCAAATAGATTTTAAATAGAGTCCCAGGCCTTCATACGTTGAAGGTGATGAAGAATAAAAATGAACCAAGAATTCTTCAATGCACACATTGAGGACAAAGCGCTTTTTCACTGATAACACCAGGGGCTGAAGCCAGGGGATTCATCAGCATGTTTTGGCATCCCGTGGGACTGCAGGATTCTGCCCATAGTAGTGTTAAGTAACATGTTAACAGGAGCAGAAGTGCAAGCAGGAGTGCAAGGCCTCCCAGCAGCTGAAAGTACCACATAAGCTGTTGCCAGATGCACTCGGGAGACTTCAGCTTTCAGAGTCAACCCCTCCTTTAGATGAATGGACAGTAACTCCTGCAGTGCGGACACCCGTTTGCAGCCAGGTCACTTGGCTTGGCCTGTCCTCTGCAACACTACTGCTGCTGTCCCAGAGGAAGCTCTGTACTGGGAATTACCCCCAGTGACACAAGCACCTGAAAAGGAGGCAATGGCTTAGCTTCTGTCCAGTCATTCCTGCTCTGTCTTACCCTCAGCTTTCTGTGCACACCCAGCCTGAGTGCTGGGATGCCACCATGCCCTGTCTGCCCAGGCTGTGTGTTTTGCTCTGCATTCCCCTCGGGAGGCTCTTCTCAGCCCCGCTGTCGCACTGCTGCGACTCTTGGGACCAGGTCACCAGCGTGTGGGAACCCAGGCAAGGAGATGAATCTTGGAGAGACAGTAAATAGTTCTGTCATATTAATAGATTAATAAATCTCTCATTTATCTTCCAGATTTAATTTCCCATCCCTGTGTTTTCTCTTCCTGTCATACAAACACACTACTAAAGAATGTTGGAAGGCACAAGGAGTGATTGAGAGAAGCATGGAAGGGGAGAAGGAGGCTCCAAGAAAGGGGCCATCTTCCACTCTGTAAAGCTGTTTAGCATCTCCAGAAAATGATGCCAAGCTGCTGAAACGGCTCCTAAAGTTGCAGTGGCAGAAAGGTGAGAGGAGTAGTAAGTCTGCCTGCACAACAAGCAGCCCCCCTCATGGAAAAACACAGCTCACACCGCACAGTGCAGACATCTTCATCTTAGCTGGCTGTCTGCACTAACTGTGGAGTCAATGAAGAGAAATTTCTACTGCATAATTCTCCCAGTGCGCATAAGAAATCTACCTTGGGCTGGATGAATCTTAGCCTGAATGTGCCTATTTATTGCCTTGGACATGAAGGCATCTGGACGATTAGCTCCATATTCCCATTCGATATCAAAGCAGGGTCTTGCAGGAACCTATCCCCAGTGAAATCAAGCCCTTCTCACTGACCTGGACTAGAGAGAGGGCTCTGCTCATTCAGCAACTTACCCAACAACTGCTCAGAACACTTGTTCAGGAGACCTTGGCCTATGTTTTCTAAAGGGGCTGCCTAGTGGGAGACCTCATTTCAAGAGAGCCTGTTCTTTCCAGAAATGGCTTATGAAGTGCTGGCCTCCTTAACGGGTCTTAACCTGGACACAAGCCACAAGGGGAACATCAGCTGAACCTAATTCCTTCTCCAGAGCCTCCTTGGCAGTACTAGTTCTTGCCCAAATTTCTAAGGAAAGCACTTGTCTTTTTTCTTCTCCCTTTGCACTCTACCCCTGTGTGAAAACTGACACTGCCTGTGGATCAGATTTCTGACTCATCACTTAAAGATGATGCATTTTGGCCCAATGCTCGATCCAGCCGTTGTAAAACGATGCTTGGCCTCTTCTCTCTCCCCCCCACTCCTGCCCTGCTGAACAGCCAGTCTATGAGACAGAGGCAGTGGCAACCCAGGTGTATCTGTTGCAGGGGAGGAGGTGCTGACAGTCTGATGCTGCAAGGACTCAAGGGGAGCATCCATTTAGCAGTAATAGGAAGGGGAGGAATCTTAAGATCCTACTGTGGGCCATGGGGTCTTTTCCATTAGGAAAGTACACACTGCATCCTACATCCCCCGAATGACCCTGTACTTCCCTACCTTGCTTGCAGTTTCTTGCTGGCAAAAACACAGGCAGAAAGATGCAAGGTTTCTTGCTGAAAAATACGTGGTCAGACCAGGAATAAGAGCAGGGACACTACAGGAGTCCTATCTATAATCAAACTCTCCTGCTCAAAGCGTTCCTCTCCTGTCCGTCCGAGACAGCAGGATGTTCACCTGTGCAGATGCAGGGCTAAGCCAAAGTTTTCTTTCCTCATCGCTTTGGGGAAGCAAAGGGAAAAAACCCCAAGGGTGGCGGCACCCGATGCCCATATTCTGGCCACACGAGGTAAAAAAGCAACGACAAAAGACAGCAGCCCTTCCCTGCCCCCTCCCCGCTCCCTGCAGATGTCTGCTGTCTAATCCGCCCGGGTAGCCAGGCACCAAAGCCTCCCCCCGCTCCGGCCAGCAGTGTCACACCGCGGAAGGCGAAGGCAACCCGCCGCCCCTCCGCCCCCTCCGTCCCCTCCGCCCCCGGCCCCGGCCCC